>ONZK01002091.1:55797-78357 GCA_900322385.1 Pharnaceum exiguum | reverse complement strand
GAAGGGTTGACTGTTAAAATTGGTGACGTGGCAGTTGATTTTCAAATTTATGAATGTTAAATGTCCAATTTACCCCTTTTCAAATCATAAAATGAAATGAAAGCATAAAAATGAAAACCGACTGAATAGTACTTGAGCACTTGTTCTATCGGTTGAACTCGTTGAAACGGTACTACAAACTGGCATTTGAAAATTATTTAGAAATAAAATTACTATAAAAAAAATTTAAAAAATATTTTTTTTTAAAAAAAAAAAAATTAAAACCGATTTTGACCATCCTGTTAAACCGAATATGAAAACCGGCTGGACCACTGGTTCTTGGTTGAACCTGCCGGTCCGGTTTTAAAACACTGCTTTATCTTATTTATTCATAAACACTTTAGTTAGGCGTGAATAAGCTAAATTTTTGTCCAATAAGATTAGTCCACGCTACTTCAATCCCTATATTCTAAAATGTTCTTGATTGTCACTATTTGCACAAAGTTTTAGATAGTGAAGTTATGTGGTTGAGATTTCTTCAAAAAAGGTGAGAAAAATATGACAAACACAAGAGGTTCATAAACTAGTGGTGCAAATAACTTTTTAGGATACTCAAAATAGAAAGTGTAAAGAATTTTTTGGGACAGAAAGAGTACCGAACAATGTTAAACTCCATCCATATGCCTCGATTTTGCGAAGCAAAGTCAATCAACTGTTAACACTTAAAAGTCATCAAAAATTAGCTCGCCTTGGCTCGATTACACGCAAGGAAAGCGCAAGTTATTCTTTATTCACGACAGGCTTGAAGAAAACCACGACCATTAAACTAATCTTTTAAATGGTTCAAGAATTTAACTGGTAGTTAACTGGTGTTAAAACTTATTAAAACCAAAAAATTTAAATTACTAAAGAAAAATTAAATTTATATTATTTTATAATTTTTGGACAACAACCATTCGGTCTATTTTGACCGGTCTAATTTTTCTACATTTTGAAAACCAGGTCTGGTTTGATCCGATTTTCAGAGCATTGCTTGTTCCTGGATTTTTTTTTTACCAACATTAAAAAAAAAAACCTTCCCCATCTAGCCCAAAGGCTGGTAGGTTGAGTTTGAGTACTAGAGGAAGAACAGAAGGGGGGGTGTGGAATTAACCTTGGAATGTGCCTAGTGGAACTTGAACCAAACCTAGGTGAGCGGCTCATCCCCCGCTAGAATAGCATAGCTTGGAAGTTTTCATTAGCGCGAAAAAGAACGAGCTTGCAGATAAGGAAAAAAAGCAAATTAAACTCCTGATTCAGACGATGACTTCCAAGTTTCAAGGCCCATTCTTGTTTCCAACTGTATCTACTGATGTACATAGGCCTGCCGCAGAAAAACCATAACAAAAATATTCTGCGTACTAATTAGCAAATATTCTGATGTATCTACTCCTTGCTATTTCAATCTGAACTTCTAAAGGTAGGGGGATATCAAATCTGTTCAACCACGGCCCCGGAAAAACACATTTACATAATCTACCTACTAATTAGCATCTCCAGAAGCGAACGGCAAATGGCAACATTTTAGTCCTGATGGTTCACACTTTTTCCAGGGACAAGCCAACACATAATCAGGGGTCACTGACATCCAATACTTGAACACAATCATTGGGATCTCACTAAGGTGTTTTGTCCCACGATCCCTTTCGCAATAAAACAGGGACGTCACAGCCTCACAGGGGCATTAAGATTCACCAGAGTCAACTCATCGACCAGCCCCACAATAATGACCTAAAGATGGACTTCAAAAGATGCACCAACAAGGCCATTTCCGTTAAAAAGAACATAAGTCAGTATATCAAGGATCTTTTGAGCTGCCACTTTACCGGTACAAAACACCAAAATTTGTAAAGCAGAGCATTCTCAGCCAGACCTATTGCCACGTGTTCTTTTTGTGAAATTGCCCCTCGGACCATAAGGTCCAAAGTCCGAACCAGTTACATGGCCCACCCCTGGCCGTGGATTAGACTTTTGCTGCACTTGGTGTGAACGCCCTCGCGAAGATGTTGCTTGTGCATTTGCAGGTGGGTCCACAAGCATTGGTGTTGCCACGTTTGGCGGTAAACTCTGTTGGACGTGGCGGCCTCCTATTTCTACTGTCTGGTTTCTTGACTTGTTAGGATGTGAGAAGTTATTATGGCTATGATTGCTATGGTGGACTGCAGATCCGGCAACCATATTTGGAGCCTGATTCTTTTTCTTCCGAGCTGATGACTTTCCAATTTCAGCATCATTGACCATTGAAGTCAAACTATCCACTGCTTCAGTGGGTAATGATATTCCCGTCAGCCCATCATATGACAGAAGACAGGCTATTGCATAAATAGATGCCCCAAGAGCTGGAGGAAGAACATCCCTTGGATTGCTGACCTGTAAGATGAAGCTAAAACTTGAGCAAAATTTAAAGAACCAAAAACCAATCTTAAATGTATAGGTACTACTTACCTTGAAACGAATGGCAGCTGATAACCTCTCTCTCAGGCAATAAACCTGAGCAACTTCGATGGCTGTTGACTCGAACGAGAGCCAGCGATCAACAACCAATGTCACACCATTATCAGGCGATTCCATAATTTTTTCACCATGTTTACTTGCTTTTACAAGGCTTTCTTTTTCACCTTCGTCACCATCTTCTTCATCACCATCAATGTCACTACCACTATCATCATCCTCATCAGCCATCTCATCATCACAATCCTTTCCAGGAGCTACAACAATTTCAGTAGATAGTAGCAGTAAAGGAACGGGGCCAATGATAGTACAGTTCTTAGTGTACATCCCACCATCTGCTCGAGTTACCTCATCATAAACAAGAAGAGGGCATCCATCAGATTCCTTACAGGACAATCTGTTGAGGAGAGAATGAGGATGCAAACGCACTTTATTACTACTAGCAGTCTCTACAGTGAACCGCTTATTCTTGTTTTGTGAATGAAGTCTCCCCACCATTGGATATAAACCAGCCACAACAACGGCACGGATTATACCTGGATCCTTTGAATTCATACTACAGGAGGATACATCCTGAGGAATTAAACCAACCCTGACTAACTCGTTCTGGAGTTGCTTACGCATACCATCCAGCATAAACATGGTGCTCGGGGAAATGAAATACTCGGAACAAAACCGTGATTCTTGACCCCTATCCCTACAGCTCTTCCATAAGTCAAATGCTGCAATGATGGCCAACTGATCACTATGTCCCCCATACACTGATGAAAGTGTGGCTTTAGCTGCAACAGCTTTTTCCTTCTCATGAGGTAACATGGGTAATGTGAAGGGATCTCTATAGTCAGCGGCACAGGCAAGAGTCAAAGCTGGGTCCAGGCAGTTCAACAACGCAGCAAACAGTAGCATTTTGCTGGTTAATGGATGAACTGGTAGGGACCCCAGTTTCTCCCCTAATTCTGTCAGTTGCTCATCATGTGACAAGGCACCAATGTCTTGAAGAACTGTAACAGCGTTTTTTATGCTTTCAAGAACAGGGGGGTCTAATGTTTTCTTCAGAAAATCCTCTACCTTGCAAATTGGATCAAGCATCTTTACCTGCAAACAAACAAAAGGAAATGTCAAGGACACAATGTCAACCATCATACATTGGTGCGATAGCTTTCTATGGAAAGAGAAATTGAAAAAAAAACACTGCAAAACTACTATCCCAGTTTGTATTATTTGATTTATACTCATCAATTCACTAAGCTTCACAGTTAGCAAAGGATATTTATACAAGAACATGACATGTTATCATTTTTGCGGACAGATCATAAGCAGAGTAAAAAAACAGCACAGTGGTTAAAATACAAATTTGGGTCTACAAGAGAAAAAAAAGAGTTGGAACTGCACTGAGAAAGCATCAATTTTGTACAAAAGCCAGCCTGAAATCCACCAGCAATAACACCAACTGTACTTCACTGCACAAGCTTCCAATGTAGTACTAACTACACAAGACAAAGTTCAAGATCACCATTAACTGTGTAAGCCTTCTTTAAGTTTGAGGATAACTCTTAACATGGAATCGAATCAGCTGCACACGTTATTTCAGTTACAGTATAATTTCCATGAATAAATACTCAATAACTAAAAACCTCCATATTATACAATTAACTTTTCATGGACCCCCATATAAGAATCGAGGACATACTTTAAAACTGTATTCATAGTTTATTCCGGCTGCGAAAATAAAAGATTTAGAACAATACTCTCTCTGTCCCATCATCTTCTTTCAAATTTATTCCGGCTGCATAAATACAGCTAAACCTCTATAAATTAATAGCCTCTGACCCATCCAAATTTATTAATTTAAAGCGCTAATTTATAAATATATAATTTAACATAAAATGCACTATTAAAAAAAATCGAGATTATAAATATATCGGATACTAATTAATGGAGGCAATATTGTACGTATATGCCAATGAATAAATAAATACCTGTAAACATAATTCCTCAATAGGCATTCTCTTTATTTCAGGCACTTGAAATTCTGGAAAGGATCCTGCACGTAGCTTTGAATATAAATGGTAACAAAATCCTGGCTGACACCGGCCAGCACGTCCCTCCCGCTGTTTCGCACTAGCCTTTGATATCCAACAAGATTGGAGGGTTGACACATTATTGTAAGGATCATAACTTTTCTCTTTCACGCGGCCACTATCGATAACGTATACAACATCATCAATAGTAACCGCAGTCTCAGCCATGTTAGTAGAGAGGATTATTTTCCGGCAGCCAGGAGGTGGCCGTTTAAATACTTTCTTTTGCTCCGCAGATGGCACCATAGAGTGAAGAGGTAGAACCAAATACTTCGAAGGATCCTTGAAGAATCGATTAGCACGCAAGCTCTCTCGAGTCTTATTTATATCATCCCATCCAGGAAGAAAAACAAGGATAGCTCCATCCATTGACTCAACACAGATTTTCCTAAGTAACTGCTCAATAAGGACAACATCAACATATTCAGGATTGATATTCGACATGTATTTCTCAAGCAATTGCTCTTCCTCCAAAGAGCTAGTAGAGGCACCCTCCAAATGCTTCAGTAAAATTTCTGCAGCTTCAGGTTGGTTTCCCCGCTTGGCCCAATCCAACGCAGTGCCGCCATCACGAGCCTGGAGATGACAGTCTGCACCCAGAGAGAGAAGCGTACAAATATCAGCCACTCTTCCTTTGCCAGAAAAAACCATCAACGGTGTTATTCCAGTAGAGGAGTGCTGATAGTTCAACACTTTAGGAGTTCCTTCAGAAGAAATCAACTCAAGGAGGGGATCAAATTCTTCATTAGAACAAGCCATCTCGATAGCCTCATCCAGAGCTACTTGATACTCTTCATCCATGTTGACGTCCTCATCCTGGTGGTCTGAAGAAGTAGCATTCAGGTGATTCCTATCTGGAGTTTTCAAGATTGAGAGCACTTCCTCCAAGTAAAAGCTCTTGACCTATACCCAAATATCCAAGAACACGGACCGAGAATTAAGACAGATAATCAAAGATGCAGTATCAGCATAAATAATAATGATTATAATATAATCATAACAAAAATTAAAAAAAAAAATAAATAGTAATAATTATAGATAAGTTCTCCATTGCCGAGGCCGTTAAAAGAATTACTTCTTATCTTTCTTTGAATGATTATGCAGAACATCAAATTGGGTATAAAGAAACAAATTCTGGTACTTAATTTTTATGAAGTTACGGGAAGTCAATACTTCAATGAAGGAATGCATCCAGCTCTCGTAAACAACCTCTATTCTTTTGAAGGAGGGGAAAGGTTGCATACAGCTTGACCCACCATACGTCCATTGAATGGGGATTACACAGGGTATTTGTTGTTGTAGTAAATAATAACAAAATTATTATTAATATTATTATTAACGGCAATGATATAAATAAACATACAGGATGAGTGAATCCAGGCACACGGATGACTGGGCAGCCACCAAAGTATTGAGAAAATCTTTCAGCATCTATAGTAGCACTCATTAGAACCTGCAAGTTCCATTAAATAATTTTAAAAGAGACCAAAAAAGAAACAGAAGAAATGCGACATAATTAAAACTAACTATAACGATTACTCACCAGGCGCAGATGAGGATACGTTTGAAGCAAGTCTCTGCATGCAAGGGCCAAAATGAGCAGACAGAATAATTAGCATAAAGCTCTACTACTACAATAGTCAACTACATCAAAGTCATTTGCAAACCCTTGTTTAAAAAATATCACCAAAATGATAATAAGTAGAAGATATGGACTTCAAGATATGTAGTCAAACATTAAGAATTGTCATCGACGAGATCAGTAACTACTTTTATTGATTTGAATGACAAACTACCTGAGAATTGCGAGCATAAAATCAGAGAATCGATCCCTTTCATGAATTTCATCCTGCATAGGGGGACAAGAAACCAAGACATCAGCTTCGCATAAAGGGAGTGCATATAAAGGAAAAGCACGATGATATGATTACAGAAGTTGTAGCATATAACACTTCACACAAAATAACTAAATAAGTTCACTCACTGATTCTCAAATAAGAGGTTGAACATTTGAATACTTATATTGAAATTGATATTGGGATAATGCAGTCTGACTACTAGAAAATTTATTCCATAAGATCAGGGAACTTGCCCACCCATTCTCCAGACATCAGTAAATACCTAGTGATTCTCGTACTTTCTGTACTCCCTGAGTGGGTAAAATCGAGCAATGAAGTAATGATCTATAGGTGGATACCGTCAATGAGGATATGTTTTGTTAGTCTGCTCGAAAGAATCACTAAACTTAACTACACTGAACTTAACTTATCAGGGAAAAACTAAAGGAAGTGACTCGTTCTTAGGCTTAGATCCAAAGGAAAACTCACCAAGAGTCCTTTCAATCCACGATCCGGGGATAAAAGTATAACTAAACACTATGAACTTAACTGGAAAAAAGGGAATTTAACTAAAAAAAATCTGAACTGAGCTCAACTCAACTCCAACAATTAAGTTGAACCAAACAGAGCTAAGTCACAGAGACATAGCCTAAGATCTTACATAACACCCTCACTGAAAATCTAAGCTCCTCCGTGGTGTTAACAATTTTAAGGTCGTCGCAGAAAATGGAGATTCCATGACCAGTGACTACTAGAACTCAGTCCCATGATACATGCTTTCAAAACCTAAAACCATGATGTATAAAAGAAAACGTAACAAAATAACAGCCAACAATGGGTACTTTTCGGTTCTTCTGAAAATCAAAGAATATGAGGTTAGGTCATTAGCCAAGAACTTTTTTTTCTTTTGATAAGAATTTTTATTAAGAATGAACATTGAGGATAAGAATCCTCTCTATTTACGCTGTAAATCCGTACCATAAATATTCCAATAACAAACCAACTGCCTTACCCCGCAAGGAGGCCAAAAAAGTCACCCTATCCCACAAGTTGTCTATGGAATGGAAAACATCTATGAGAACTCAAGCATTTCTTCCTAGCCAAATGAACCAAAGAATGGACAAGAAAGCACATTTCCACAGTATTCTGCCCTCCTCTCCCTTCCAAATCCGAAAAAACATTCCATGAAAAAGTGCATACAGATTAAGAGGGTACACCAACTGTTCCCCCTGAATGCCGAACAATCTGACAATGTAAAAAACAAGTGACGGAAGTCCTCAGAGTGCACATTACACATTTGTTCAGTGACGGGCACAAAGAACATCGCCTACGCTGAAGCATGTATTAGTGTATTACGTATTCATCTAACCCATAGCTGCAGTCAACACAAACCCCCTCACCCTATGAGGAAACTTAGCTTTCCAATTGATAATAAGACACAGGGAAAGGAAGGAGTTGACTCGTCCATCAATTAGCTTGAGGAAGAATTTAACAACAACAACACACCCAACTCATCCATCGCTCTAGCTGTAAAATCCAAGATCCTGCTTGATGGATGTAAGCAATCGGTGCCTCATGAATAGAGGTTAAATCCTAGCAAACCTGGTAATGAGAGGGACATCAATCAACCAAACATCCTCCCAGAGCCGAATTCTTTACCCATTCTCTAAACTGAAACGAATGTGGCATAAGAACTGTAGCCATTTCAGAAGTAAATTTCCATGGACAGGCATGAATAGCAAATGCACCAGTGTTTGCGTCCCACCCATTGTATTGCATGCCATATTTACTCCTGAAAACCCAATGCCACAAAGCATCTACGCCATAACCCCTTTTCAACAAGAGAATATTATTATCAACGGATCAGCCAAAGCCTAGGACTCATTCACTCTTTGGATGACAAACCAAATCCCATGCCACAAAACGGTCCCTCATCTTGTCATTGATATAAGAAATCCCTCATAAGCCTTTCCAGCTGTGAATTATGTGTGGAAGTCCAAAGCTCCTCTAAAGGTGCGTGCCTTTCGTTGGACTATGGTCTTGGAGCGCATTAACACTAATGACATGAGGCAACGACGTAGACCAAGATCTTCATTTTCCACGGATTTTTGCCTTATGTGTAGAAGAAGTAATGAAACTGGTCCACATTTATTTCTTCATTGTGAAGTGGCTCAAGCTCTTTGGTATAGACTCTTCCAAATAGCACATGAGGTTTGGGTTTCCCCTCGAGCAGTGGAAGACTTCTTGAGGATTGAGTATATTGGCTTTGGGAGAGATGGGGACACTAGGATTCTATGGCCCGGTGTGCCGTCCTTACAATCTTCTGGTTTATCTGGTTGGAGCGAATAGCCGGGTTTTTGATAAGAGCTCTCACTCTGTAGATTATATTTGGGGGAGGGTAGAATTCTTAGCCTCCTTGTGGGCAAAGTCCGGTGGGGATTTTAAGGATTATCCTCTATACAGCGTAATTGGCACTCTTTGTAATTTTTATGAGACTAAAGGACATCTTGTCCTTGGTTTCTCTTTTGACATTTGATTTATAAAATTTATTTTTTTATCAAAAACAACAGGCCTTTCAATCTCCGTAGCCACATCCACTTGAACCTTGTATAAAGAAAGATAATAAAGGTGTATACTAGACAAACACGAGCCAATCAAAGTGATCCGCACACCTAGAAGTTGGCACCTTTTGAACAATCACAATAACGAGAAATAACAGGTCCCAAAATTCCTAGATCCCTGGATCGAGGATTACCTCCAAAGGATCACCCAACATTTCAGCGATGAACGTAGACTCTTCTGCATTTTTAACACTCAAAGTCAAAGGATTGCCATGGATTTTTTCCTCACCACTCAATATCACGAAACTCACTCAAAAAGAACTCAGATTTCCTGAATGTTTTTTCCTATTCATAAACTCATAACATCACCTTAATTCACAAAAAATAATAAACTCTATATAGACCAAAAAGAAAGTCTACAAAATTCCTTTCCTAAACCAACTCCACACATACATTATCCAAAATGAAACTTTATCACTTGAAGAATATTCTATGAAGGCAAAAATTACAAATATTGTCCAAGGAAATAATCTAAAACATAAACTACTCCCTCCGATTCCAAAAGTTCTTCCGGTTTATAATTTGGCACACACTTTAATAAAATGTTAAATGAACAAATATATCCATCCCCATATCACCTACTAGTCTACTACTAACCAGAACTACTAGCATCACATGTAAAAAAACATCAACACCAAGGGCAAAAAGGTCATTTCCTGGAAAAAACTAGGCCAAAAAAGGAAAGAGGAAGAACTTTTTGAAACAACCCAAAAAGGAATAGAGGAAGAACTTTCAGAAACGGAGGGAGTAAATACTAAAAGGTGAGTAAATACTAAAAGGTATGACCGACAATTCCATAATGCTTCAACGTGTCACACATAAACCATCAACGAAGTTCTGAAATTTGTGTCACAGCATACTCTACATCTTGTTTTTTTAGGCAGAACATTGATCCCCCGTCACTGATTAAACTTGCCAAATCGAAAAAACTACAACCGGAATTATTTCCAACGAGTCAACCCTTGAACTAATCCATTTTCCTAAAGCAAAAATTGGGTCCTAATTGAGTGATGACATGAGCTGGTTCAGTTAACATGGACATCACAACTTAGTTTCCATCAAAGCAGTGTAATTAGCAAAGAGCCTGCCAATTTCTAGTCCTCCTCTCTGTCGTCAGCCAATAAATCAAAGCTACCATAAATATCCCTTCTGTCTAAAAACAAAGGCCGCTCATCACACATTTTATCTTATCGCTGGGCAACCTTCGCAGATATCTTTTAAGAAGACGAAATTTACAGAATACTACTTGTGAAACATGACTAAATCAACATGATTCCACCACTCAGTGACACGTTATCATTTAGCATCCGTTGCCTCTTTGAGACTAAGAGCACAAGTTTGAACAAAGCCTATGCAAATGGAATTTCTTCCAAGTGCCAACCTAACTGAGTGGCAAGCTTTGAATTTGAAGGCCAATATGATTAATTGGTCCAGTGAAGTATCTCGGCCAATGTTTACAACAAAATATTGCACTTAACACTACTCGTCCAATGTTGGGATAGGGCAGAAGAAGGATAAGAGGATTCTTTGGCGCTGTGGGATACTTTTTGTAGTGTGTATGGTTGGAGCGCACAGTTGAGTCTTTGATAAGATCACCCATCCCACAGACTAAAATTTGGGGCCGAGTAGAGTTCTTGGCTTCCTTATGGGTAAAAGTTTAAGGACCATCCTCCTTCGGATAATCAGTGCAATTGGCGCACTTTTTTTTTGTATCAGCTTAGAGGGGACGACTTGCCCTTTGAAGCTTTTTCATGCTTTATCAATGAATATAAGAAGAAAAAAACTGTTGCCTGAAACGATTCTAAATACTTGCCCCAAGGTCAGTGTACACACTCCACTCTCAGTTATCTAAGACCGCAGCCAAGAACAAACAGGGATAATCTATAGATGGGAAAGCTGAATTTCAACACCGTTAAAAATTTCTACCTTAACACCCATTTCAGCATGCAACTAGGAGCTAGTTTTTTCTGGATAAAATGCAACATAAACACATTATAGCCAGAAATGAAGGATGATAAGGAAGACTTAAAAATTGGTCTTGATCAACAACAATAGAGACTCTGGTCACAAAGATCAAACAAAAGATCTACATCAAATCCGACAAAATGAGCATTAAGCACTCCAACAACAGTGAAAAGAAAATAAATACTGAAAGTGGATTTCCCCACTGCGGACTACATGAAGAGGAAAACATTCTTAAGGTTCACCTTAAGATCACAGAACAATTGAATCCAAGAAACACCCCTATTCCCCATTTCCTACTTATAATCAAAGTTTCAACCATGACTGTACCGAAAAGTCCCAACACTATAAACATAAAATTCTCAAAATCTAACTCAGAAACCATAGTTACCATACTCACTTTTGTTTTACTTCATCTACCATAACAATTGCCAGAAGAGTACCATAAAAAAAAAAATGCTCTCACTAAGAGTGCTTTCAAAAATGGAATATTCGGGGGAACTAAGGAAAGAGGAAAGAATACCCACATTTGTGTATATTCCTTGCTAGGACCTCAATCACTTTTGGGATTAAAATCAAGTTATTGTTGTACTTGGCTTTGATTCTGTTTTAGTCGCTCCTCTTCCAGTATATCTCTAAGCTTTACACCCTTTTACGCCAAGTCGACTAGCTGTGTAGCATCTCCTAGAGTAATCTGAGCGTATAACACAGAAATCTTCCTGGACAACCATTAACGTGAAATCAAATATGGCTTAACGGTCTCCACACCATAAGTCCCTCTTTCCATTTTAAGTTATTGCATCAATCGAATCCAAGCCAACCTAAGAACTCATGAAAATCCCATCCAATCCTCAATGTCTCTAGAAATCTGAATGCACGGGGCAAATCTCCTCAAACAGACTGTGGACGTGTAAAGCAGTCTAAAAAAAACCTCCCTCATCAAATTTAATAAACCCAATCAGGCAGTAGACTATTTGGTAAGGGCATCCACCACCAATGTTTTACCATATTATAAACCCAATCATTTTACCACCACCTGTGGTACCTCTCAGCAAATGAATAAAATGGTTACACGAATAGCAGTAGGTCCACTGCCTATGAAGTTAAATAATTACCTCTATCTTTCAGCTTTAGGTGATTATGGATATAGCAAAACGGCTATGAAAACCTTCCAGTACTTCTTTTCTTTGGTGAAGTTTTGGAAGTCAATACTTCAATGCAGCAATTGGTCAATCTCGGAAACAACCTCTATGTTTTCTCAAACAGGGGTATGGTTGTGTACATCCTGACCCGAGTACCCCCATTGAATGGAGATTACACTCGATTGTTGTTGTTGTTACACGCAAAGCAGTAAATACAAATCAAGTAGCCCAAACTACTACAAGAATCAGTTAAACCCCCCAAAAATTATCATAAGCCTTATCATCTTTCCCTTTTCTTTTTTAGATAAGAAAAAAATTATATTGATGAAGGAAGAGGACAAGTAGTCCGCAAGAAGAGTAGTTACAAACTAGACCAATTCCTTTGCAAGATAGTCAAAGGAACATCTACAATAGCCCCAGCAGATTTTGTCCACGAGGAACCAAGAAAAGTAACCCGATCTCAAAGCAAATCTGGAGAAGATGTAGAATATGCAAAAGCAGAAGAAGCATTTTCTTTTTACAAATGCAAAAGGTCAGCCTGTCCTCCTAAAAGAACGGGTACAAAATAGACCAATTCTTCTGCAAGAAAGTCAAAGATCGGTCTACAAAAGCTCCCACAAATTTGGACCACACGGAAGTAAGAAAAGTAACCCGATCCCATAGTGAATTGGATTACTACATGCCCTGGCACAATGCCAAAATTAGTAAGTTAAATTGAAAGATCACAAATACTCACATAACAACTTGATTACTGGTTACTATAAGCTTCCAATTGATATGAGAAACTATGCCAGGACACTTTGAAGGTAAGCATAACATTTGGTCCCTTCTCAGCAAGTCAACTGAGAATAACTTATGTAAAACGGGGAACACTCCCTCTTCTAAAACTAACTTTATGTCATTCATTCAATTTTAACTGAAAACACAATACCTAGAGAGGTATACAAAGCCCAAAAGCTACTTCGAAGATAAGAGAACACCTTAACAACCTAATATTACTTTAAGACTACTTTCCTAATAAAGCTAATATTATGAGATCTACTAGGCTCACTAATAAGCCCTTAAATAAAAATAAGAAAATAATTACAAAAGGACTATCAAGAACAAAATAATCTCTAACAATAAAAGATCCATTTTGTAAACCCCACCTTTCATATGTCCTTCTCTAGCCATTCCCATCAATAACAGTGTTAAGGTTGGCACCACAGAAAGGAAAAGGGAAAGAAGAAAAGAAAAAGACATCAACCTAATTGACTCTCTCTGACCAGAGATGAGTCTAGTATAATTCACAAATAACATTACACAGCAGTACTACAGAATGAAAAATCGTGATCATATTTAGACTCAGCAGTCAGGACAATGGACATAAAAATGCGATGAGAAGAAAAAGAGAAGACTCAGTACCACAATGATATGAGTGAGCTCTGTGATAATTTTATTTGACGCCACATTCGATGTTCCTGATTGTGACCGATTAGCAGCTGCAGAAATCAGAACCCTCAGCAGAACTCCGTTTGTGCAAAAAAAGACAGATGAATTTCTCCCTCCTTTGGTGTCCAGACGTATCTAGAAATACAAAATAAAAGCCAATTATAAGAAGCCTTCACGGAAACCATTTAAGATAAAAGCAAGTACGACAAACCAAAACAACAATGACAGCTACACTTCCAATGTAAAGTTTCATGGTGCTCGTCTGATCTACCAATCAATGCAAATAACAGACAAATGCCAGTATAACAAAGTGTGCAGTGGCAATTCAGTTTTCCGCAGGCAATGTTTACAGGAAAGATGCAGCAAAATAACAATCTTTCTAATAATCCCTCTTTTTCCTTTTTTTTTCTTTTCTTTTCTAAATTTGAAAAGGTTCTCAGGAAGTGCTACTGAGTAATCCTCTCGCAATTTGTTTCAACCATATCAAGAGCACACAATGGATACTGATCATTACCTTATACCCAACAGTGTCTCCAACATTTTCTCCTCGTTCATGTGCAATTCTTTCGGAAACTTTGATGACATGCACAAAAGAGAAGCTATTAGCAAGCAGTCATATTCATAAGTTCATAATCAATCAAATGAAAGAACAGCCAGAGTTAAGAATCATGAGAAATGAAAAGAGTCAAAACTTTCACACCGGTAATTGCAGAAATACGCCTTGGTTGTGTACAGATTATTTTACAAGGTTCGCCCTTTGCCCACATGTTGTCCAAAAGATATTGAGGAACCTGTAGGATAGTAACAATATTGGTCATGAAAAATCAAGTAGAGACTTTTTTTTTCACCATCAGAATAAAAGTGCAGGCACAAAGACAATAATAACCAGCAAGACTTCTGAGATTTATTCTAGAGGTCCCAAGTTTGAGACTCATCAGGGCCACCACTGAACGTTTTTTCGGTCATTGAGGGCCATGGGATTAGTTAGGCAAAGCCTAGATACATTCTTTTTTTTAATAGATAAGATAAACTTTTATCAACACTGTTACAGAGCAAAATACGTTTTCCAGGATACGGTCACTAAAAACATAGGGATTTGGAACCTTGGTCTCTATAAACAAATTTTGCTTGCAGGTAAGTGGTTGTGGCGCTTTCCGTTGGACCCACAAGCTTTTTGACATTGGGTCAGTAAGAGCAAATACGGTCTCCAACAATGGTTGGGATGCCAATCCTGAGATGTATGCAACTCATACATGTCCATGGAAATTCATTTCTCAAATTCCGTCACTTTTTCAACCACTACTTACACAAAAAGTAGGCAATGGGCAGGGGATAAGGTTTTGTGAAGATGTTTGGAAGAGAGATGTTTCTTTTGCTAAGAAATATCATTGCCCACCTTCATGGCGCATGTATGTAGAATTCTAAGCGGGTGCCTTGTGGAATTTGTACTTAAGAAGAGGTCTGATTGGAAAATAGACGAGCTAACTAGTTTGATTTCAACATTAGGAGTGAATCTTAGAGATGTGCCAGACGATTGAGTTTGGAGAGTTGAAGCATGTGGGCAATTCAGTTCTGAATCCTTCTTAGAACATGTCAGCATGCCACAACGTGTTAGGTAGGAGGATTTGTATAGAACATGAAATTGGGTAAATAAGATACAAATGATATGCACCAATGGAGACGCGTACTTGGAATTTTCCCTCATGTGTGTTTGAAACTCACGGATCAAAAGAAAGCCAAATTAAATGTTGTTGCTTTTTGGTGTTTTAATGGAGGGGAAAAGAGAGAGAGGGAGAAATAGAGAAGAGAGTGTGCGACAGAATAAAAAAAAACAAAACTGCTAGCAAGGGAGAGGGGGAGAGGGCTGTGATACAGTGATAGTAATATTTTTCTTTTGGATAAGAAATTTTTTATTAATGAGGACAAGTTGTTCTCCAAATAGAAGGTTACAAATTAGACCAGTTCCTCTGCAAAATAGACAAAGGATAGTCTACAAAAGCTCCATTAGCTTTAGTCCACAAAAAAGCTAGATAAGTGACTCGGTCCCATAGTGATAGTAATGGTAATAATATTATTATACGAGATATGGGCAAACGGGCCAGGCAATCATCATCACCTTTGGACCTTTGGTCTTTTAGCCCGTTAAGACCATTAATTATGACCGAGACACCGCTCTAAGAGCAGGTAAGACCGTTGCAGCCGTTAATAAATGGTCGTTAAGATGGTACGGCCGTTAAACATTCAGGCCAAGGCGGCAGCGATTCCTTGCGCAATACTCTCTCCATCCCGTTTCTGCAAATCCAGGGCCGTTTCAGCAGACGAGACCACGGTCGTATTTTAAACCCTTGGTCTTACCAACTAAGCTACCAACTCATGGTTAGCCTTTACACAAGAAGTTTGCCGTGTGTTTTTTCATTTCCCCCGTTTTGAGCTATGTTTGGTAAATACTCAAAACCTTGTGGTGGAATTGAACAAAGAGATCACATTTGAAGTCTCTCTTCCACTTATCCCAAGAGGTCTATCACTTATCTCAAGAGGTCTAGCCATATGTCTGAAATTATTTTAACGTGAAAGAAAGTGGTACAGAGAAAAAAGAAAAGTCAAAACATATGTTCCACCCTATCATGAACAATTAACATCAGCAGGAGGCAAAATGACTACAACAACCTAGTTAAAATAATCAGTTACCTTGAGGAAAAGAAAATACCTGTGTAGTCTTTCCGCATCCAGTCTCACCAGCTATTAGCACAACCTAGATTTGTATTTAAATATTATTAGTAGATTTCCCAATAAATGGAATTTCCATGTGAGCATCATCTGGAAAGGAAAAACACAATTCTACAATGACTCAAACATAAACGAGAATACATATTAAAATTCTAAAACAACAAATCCAATTACACTTAACCCACTAATTGGTTTGTCTTGTTCAATGTTGATTATTTACTGATAGGGACCTAGTGCCTTGTGGCTAAATATTTTCATTATGTCCAACTGTCTAAGTGAAACATTGCCTTCCTTATGTTAGAAGCTATAAGGTAGATTAAAAACAGGTTAAAAAAAAACAAGATCAGTAAAACAGGTAATATTTGTTGAATAGATAACCTTGGGTAGCATGTGGGGCAACTTAGTGGCAAGAATTCTTTAGCCCATTAAAGTCAACATGAGCCCAACTGCAGGTGATATGCCACCCCTACCAAAGGAGAACTAATCATCCAAATAAGCTCATTAAACAGGTTTTTTCTCATACGACTGATTGCCATGATACACAAACTTCAGCAAATTATAAAATCTTACAGTTTCAGAATCTTTTTGTCATTTCAAGGTCATCCCCTAACTTACAACCCCTAGTCCAAATGATCTTAGTCACTACAAGTAGACCAACACAAATCATATTAGGTAGCCAACTAACTATTTCCATCTTCATAAACTAATTATAAGTAGGAATCTAGACCAAACAACAAAATCAGTTGAAACAAACACTCTACTTCTGGACAATCATTATATCACGAAAGATTTACAGACTGCAATTCATATATACTTGCAGTCTCCCACCATACAAGTGACCATTCAACACTTCATTGTTATTGAGAAGGGGTAAAGAAATGGCTGCAACCTGGTGATCCGCAATCGTCGAGGTAATAACATCTTGGAAAGCAGCAATAGGAAGCTTAGACCTCTTCTCTGCAATCTGCACACATCAACCACCAACCACAAGAACAATCAGTCTAGAGTTTAACCCGCTGCGCAATGCGAGTCTAAATATATTTTCATAAAGTTGCAGCATTACATAACCGACAGACAAACCTCTTTTAGCTTAGGCGTCTTCTCTACGTTGCTCGCCATCAACTTCACCTTCTTCGCTATTTCGCTCTCGCTCATCTGAGGCCTACAGAAATCACTATCTTTCATGCCCCGAGACTTGAGCTTCTTTTGAGCGTGCTTGTTAGCATTTTGTTCCCCAACCCCCTCTTCGCCAGGAGGATAATGCATGAATAAGTCAACCAGAGCCCTTCTAGATTCTTCTGAGAAAGTAAACGTACTACTAGCGTCTCCTTTCCCGTCCGGGGCACCTGATTTCTTCTTTTTGTACACCGAAACACGCCGTTGCTTCCCTTTCCTACAAGAAACGGAATTTACATAAAGGCCGTGTTTGGTAGATAGTAGTTAGCATTTTTCATGTTACAAGAGAAGTTTGACTAGTCAAAAATACTCTTTGGATATATTTGGTGAGGTTTAGTAAAATGTTCTTCAAGAAAATGCTTTTGATGAAAGCATTTTGGAAAAGTAGTTAATTGTTCATCTATCTATTTTGTACTAGAAAACTGCTAGCTACTATCTGAGAATGTACCAAACAAGTCGAAACTGCTCATGCTAACTGCTAACTACTACTACGATCAAGAAAAGAGTACAAACTCACTCACCCCGAACTTTTGGAAGCCATCCCGAATTTCCTGCTAAGTATATGAACAACAGCACGTTCATGGTTGGACAATTCTTCTTGGAAGGTATAAACTACATTACAATAACGGGAAACAACACAAGCATGTCATATTTGCAAGAACCCTACTACCACTGACTAAATTAATATAAATAATACCAATACAATGAGAAGAAGAGGGTAAAATGGACCTTCTTACCTTCCTCATGGGATTCTTGAAACTGGTCGAGAATTCCAGAAATACGAATACGAGCAGCTTCATTGACTACGCTAAAGTGGTCAGGACCCTTATTCCCACCGCCACCACCACCGCCTCCGCCGCCTCCCTTCTTCCTCCGTTTACCACCTGACGTCGTTGTCATGTTGTTATTAGCCTCTTTTTTTGACGTTGAAGTTGACGGCGTCGTCATTTCTTTGGCTTTGCTTTTCTGCTTTTGGTTTGGTTTGAGTGATTTGTGTTTCTATTATTATTATTCGTATGGTCTGTGTGACTCTGTTATAGCGGAGGTAGTCGGCTGGGCGCCAAGGAACCCCTTTTTCTCTGCTGGTGAATTTTTATTAAAGGGCTGTAAATTATGCCTGCACTGTTTGATTTACGGTATAAACCCTAAATGTAATTTTTCTTTTTTTCTTTTTTTACAAATTTCACCTTTACCACATAAAATAAAATAAATATATTTTAAAGCAACCCAATAAAAAAACAAATTTGAATGGCTAGTTGGGAGAAAAATTTGTGTGAACATGTTTCATATCGTTTGATTAATATATTGAGTAGAAAAACTTGTGTTAACGTCATAAAATGTTGGTTAAGACTTAAGACCAATGTTTTGAAAACCGAACTGGTCTCTCAACTAAGTCACAAGTTCAACCGATTTAATAGATTCAACCGATGTAAAAAACTGATCAAAACCGGTATTTCAAAAAAAAAATTATTGAATTATATTCTTTTGTATTGTTAATGTTAGGAACCGTTCAAGAACCGGTAAAAAACAGTTAGAACCGGTCGGTTCTAGTTGGTTTGACCGGTTTTGGCCAATCGAGTTTTTGAACGTCTAGAGACCGGCCGAACCAGCGGCTCCCGGTTCAACCTATCAATCTGATCCGTTTTTCAAAACATTGGTTAAGAACAAGTCGTACTATTCCCAGGGCACGCTGGGGAAACCCCTTGCGATGCTTAAGTCACACAAGTGACATGGAGTTGTAAAATTAAAGTGTAGTTTTGTAGAATATGTGAGCCTAGCTTTTTACCATTAAGCTAAGCGTTATATATGAGAAATACTCTTGCCACTTTTGTTACGAGTGTTGTGGGACAAATTCCTCTCTTTTCTATACACGACTAGTTATAAGAAGGGGTGTAAATGAACTTAGCCGTCTCGGTGAGCCCTGGGGCTCATCTCGGTCAAAACTCAGGCTTGGCCAACAGCGAGCTTGAGCCAAGTCCGAGTCAACTCGGTTGTCAAACGAGTCGAGCCCTAGCCTGGGGTAGTTCGACTCGACTTGACTTGTTTTGCCTCCTCTTATTACTTTATGTATATATATTTGTGAATTTTGCAAATATCAATGTTATATAAATTGGAGATCTAAGTCAATTTTAGTGTTAAAGTTATTAAATATTTACAAATATAATTTAATAAGATAATATCTATTACAACTTAACGCTTAATAATACAAATTTTTAAAAAATGTGAGCCAAATTGAGCCAAGCCTTAGGTTTTGCAGCTCGTCAAGCTTCGAGGCGAGCTTGTGAATAGGCGAGACGAGCCCTATGCGACTCGTGCTCGACTCGACTCGTTTACACACTTTTTTTAGGGGGAAAGTGGTCTCTTTATAATTAGCTCATTCGAGCATCATTCAGTACAAAAGAAGTAATAGCGTGAGGGCAACATTGTTGACAACACTGTTCAGTTCCGAAAAGCGGAACACGAGCTAGATGGTGGGCAGTGACATTACCCTCCCTTCTAACATGACACCATTGAATCGACTCAAAAGAAATAGCTAAGCAACAAATATCGTCTATGACCAATGCAAGGTCGTCAAATCTAAATAGTTTATTCCGGAGGCAGGAAATTAGAGTATTACACCAAGGCACTCCGACTCGATCACAATATGGCGTAGTCCAAGAGTGTGGGCGTGTTTGAGTCCCAACAGGCACGCCTTCGCCTCGGCAATTACCACTAGCCACCGAGCCTTTAGCCTTCTAACTGCCGCAAATTCAACACTACCTTGGTGGTCTCTGCCAACAGCTCCCAGCCCTACTAATAAACCATCGTCATCAATATGTGCGTCCACATTTATTTTGATACAACCTGGGACCAAAGTCGTCCAAACCTGATTACTTGGCTGCGGGATGTCTGGTGGTGCGACCGCCCGAGAGATTGCAAGCGTGTTGAAATCATCAATCATCTTTATTGCCCTTGCTTTAATCATTGTCGCATGCGTGATTCTGACTTCATGAAAGAGTTGGTTCCGAGCAAACCATACCTCCCAAGCAATCGCAGTTGCAAGTTGAAACTGTTCACTTGTGAGCTTCTGATGCCATTGACGCAGCATAGAAAGAGGACAATCCGTAGTTAGTTGGAGGACCTCAGAGCATATGCTTCCACGCTAAATATCTCATCCCACTGGATAGTGTAACAAGGCAAGACATGGAGTTTCTATCTCAATCTTGCATCGAAAACACAGGCTGTCTGCAACAATGTGACAATGGTGGAGCAGGCTGCGAGTTGGGAGAATCTTACTGGCTATCTTCCAAAGGAAAAGCTTCACCTTGAGAGTGGTTTTAGTGTTCCACAGAATCGGCCAGAGCTCATCAGCGTTGCCCAGGTCAAGTGAACTCCCTAGCAAATAGGCATACTTAACCACATATTCCCCATTTGAAGAGAACGCCTACTGGATAGAATCTTCAGGCCATCTTTCGCTCAGTGGGATGGATTGAATTATCTTCTTGTCTCTCTCGTTAAAAGTTTGCTCAATCTTCTGCAGGTCCCATTCACCACAACTCTTATCAATATATTCAGCAACTATTTCATGTTCCGGTCCAGCAGGAGGGGAGGTGGTTGCGAAGCGCCAATCCTCATCAGGTAGCCATGGATCGATCCAAACCTTAATTGATGTTCCATTTCCAACTCTCCATAACAAGCCTTCAATAAATAGTGTCTTCGAACTCCATATACTACGCCAAGCGTATCTAATTATTCTTGTGCCCAGGGAAGACTGCAGGATTTTGGTTTTCGGGAAGTACTTAGCCTTAAGAACTCTAGCACACAATGATGTCAGGTTTTGTGTCAGCCTCCAAATTTTCTTAGCCAAGAGGGCGTCGTTGAATGCTCGTAGATCACGAAAGCCCATCCCTCCGACAAACTTTGGTCGACATAAAGATTCCTAGCTCTTCCAGTGCATTCTTCTCTTCTGCTCGGTTCCACCCCACCAAAAACGCGCACATAAACTCTCAATTTCCCGGATCAGGTTATCAGGCAATTTATATACCCCCATGAGGTATGTAGGGATGGCTTGTATGACCGCTTTTATCAGAGTCTCTTTTCCGGCTTGTGACAAGAACTTTTCTTTCCATCCCTGGAGCTTTTTCCACACCCTATCCTTCAATGAAACAAAGATGGCTTTCCTTGACCTTCCATCGACAAAAGGAAGGCCCAGATATTTTTCATGCTTCTCCACAAGACGCATTC
Organism: Pharnaceum exiguum; assembly: GCA_900322385.1. NCBI lineage: Eukaryota > Viridiplantae > Streptophyta > Magnoliopsida > Caryophyllales > Molluginaceae > Pharnaceum > Pharnaceum exiguum. The sequence goes on along the minus strand of ONZK01002091.1, from coordinate 56,686 downwards.
CCAAGAATTCCACCTAGCTCGGTCTTTACTGCTGCAGTGGCTCCTTTGCTGAAAGATACTTCCGATTTCTCAAAATTAACACTTTGTCCAGAAACGACTTCGTATTTGCTCAAAATATTGGAAATTTCTGTGCACTCCCTTTGGTTAGCTCTTGTAAAGAGTAGACTGTCATGCGCAAAGAAAAGATGCGAGATTGGGGGACCGCTGCGGCTGGCCTTTGCCCCGTGGATAGCTTTATCCTTGGCTGCTTTTAGTGAGAGACCTGAAAAAGTTTCAGCAAGCAAAATAAAAAGATAAGGTGAGATTGGGTCCCCCTGACGGAGGCCCCGGGTGTTGATAATATGACCGCGTGGGCGACCATTCACAATGAAAGAAAATGATGCAGATGTGACACATGCCATAACAAGGTCTATCCATTTATCATCAAACCCCATCTTGTGCATTAGAGCCTGGAGGAAAGACCACTCTACCCGATCATAGGCCTTGCGCATGTCCAGCTTCGTTGCCATCGTACCCAGTCTCTCTTTTGACCTCATCTTCACTGAGTGGAACATTTCAAGGGCAATGAGCGCATTATCCGTAATCAAACGTTCCAGAACAAATGCACTCTGGTTATCCGATACGATGAGCGGCAAGAAAGATTTCAATCTATTCGCCATTGCCTTCGAGAGTATTTTGTAGATCACATTGCATAAGCTAATGGGTCGTCGGAATTCGACAACTTTGGTTGGAGCCTTGACTTTGGGAATCAGCGCGCGTCACATTTGTTTGATTAAAGTTTCTTGGAGAGATCGTCCCCCTGACTAGAGCTGGCCACGACTCGACTCGGTTCGACTCCGACTCGACTCGTCCCGATTCCGACTTCAAGAAATATATAACCTTAAGTAAA
>ONZK01002091.1:36957-49264 GCA_900322385.1 Pharnaceum exiguum | reverse complement strand
CTCCCCCCCCCCCTCTCTCTCTCTCTCTCTCTCTACACCCACAAAATCAAGATGGTTCGTGGATTGCATAATAATTTTGTGACTTCTTTGTAGGAACTCAAAATTTTGTTCTGAGAAGTATCCTGTATTGCAACTGTTTTCTAACTTTGTTTTTTAAATGGCAACGGCGGTCCAACAACATTTATTTCGATTGGTTAGAAGTCTGCAGAAGTTATATTGAGAAAACAGTTACGGGAAGCCAAAGACGGTGGTGGAGGTGGGAAAAATCCCCCAAGTAAAAGAGTTACAGGTGGCGGTGACGATTATGAACGTGAGAAAAAGGCTCGTGCTGCTATGTTCGATGAGGCAATTCAAGTGACTTTAGCCACCCTTGGCTTCCTCTTTCTCGTAAGCATCAGCTCATTTCATTTCAGTGGAGTGTCTCTTTACCTGATGTTGTTGGCATGATCATGATTGATAAGTACGTACTTGTTCGAACTATTAAACAACTACTGACCATGATTCATCCTTGAAAGTCTTAGTGTTGTGACTTCTGTGATCACGTGTCCTAGGTACGCCTGTGGGCTTGAATCTCTATGTGTACGTACTTAGCTATATGTTTTAGAAAACCTGTTGCCTATGCTTAGTGTCGCTAAAAACTACTATAATCTGAGATCTCTGCCTCCTTGCTTCTTTCGGAGCGTGATGAGCTTGATGAACATCTCTATGTATCTTATATACTCCCTTGCCATGAGAAAAGTGGCTCTCTTCATATTGAAGTTTGAAAAGTACCCATATTCTGAACGGAAGTAGTATATTTGAACTATTTGACATAGTCTTCTACTATTGGTTAAGTGATAGCCTTTCCTGACCACTTAATGATTATCTTACGTTTAGTGAAATAAGTAAATGGTTAGTGCATTGGTGTGTCACTTTCTTGCGCTATTTCATTTACAAGTGTTCTGAGGATGTTGAGAATTCTTTGGTAATCCCATCAACTTTGTGGATATGTTACAGTACTACTATATTGTCAGCGGCGAAGAGACGTTGTTATTAGCCAAGGACTTCACTGCATACAAATACAAAGGTAAAAAGAGTCTTCGTCTAACTCAAGCCTTGGAACGATGGGAGGAATTCTGTCAAAATGTCACAGAGATAGGAAGGGCAACGGGCATTCTCTATGTACCAAGACTCGCGTTTTCCTTCTTTAGAGCAGCAGCGGAAAAGGTCTCTGCCATTAGGCTAACACCATCTAGTGCACATTGATGCAAATAATTATATTTTCACCTGCCGAAGCCGATTTCAAGTGTGTGGGACTGAGGAAAAAGTTTGGCCTTAATCGCATGGATATTGTTCAAGCTTGCTAATATAAGGAGAGTTTGCGATTCGTTGTTTAATGTTATGTTGAATAGGACTTTACAGTAGTATACAACTTATATCGTGCCTGTCAAAAATTGGAGCATCTGGTATGCCTGTAGTTTGTATGATGCCATTATCTCTCGCAAGGAATGTCTACTGCAGTAATCAGAACCTTCATTTTTCAAAAGAAAAAATTACATGTACCCAAAAAAAAAGGACCCCAACTGTTGGTGCCCTATATGAAAATAATGCCATAGGCCGGATACCCAAAAAATAATTTCCCCTTTTTCAAAAGTACTCACTTTACTTTTCAAAATGAATAACTTTTTTCTTTTTTGACAATCAATAAATTGAAAAACTTTTGTAACTCATTTTTATGTTTCTAGTTATTAGGCTTCTCTTAAGAACTTATTATATCAAGTTATCGATGGAGCTCTAACTAATTATTTGAAGTTTAAAGTTCTTTTTTTAAAAAATGAATTCTTGTAAAGTTTAGTCAATCAGTTAGATTCAGAAATTTCTAATCCATTTTAAATGAATTTTAAAATTTTAGCCCACCGGCCTAAAAATAATTAATTAATTTTAACTTATTAGAGACGATGATACAAAATCAGTATTTTATTAAGGGCTAAAATCAATTTAGCCCACCGGCCTAAAAATAATTAATTTTAACTCGATTTTAGCCCACCGGCTTAAAAATAATTAATTAATCACGCCTAATTCACAAAATAGCCAAGCCCACATAAATCTTTTCCCCATTCCATTATTAGTTTCTGAAAAAAGAAATTAATATTGCTTGGAGAGTTGGAGGACAATTATTCCCCAATGTCCCACATGTTTGTAAAAAAAAGGTCACTTGCATAGTTGCTTTTTACCAAATACCAAACGGAAAATATTCCAAAATAGAAATATAAGGCATACGAAAGATTTACAAAACCTATGCCGGTGCCATGCGCCTGGGTCCGTCGAGCTACAACCCTTCATAGAAAGCATGAGCAGGCTAGACCGGCGCGAGGGCAGAACGCGTCGCGCTCCGGCTCATTGCACCGGGCTTTTCAATTACCGACGTCGAGCATATTTCTTCTTTATTTTCCAATTTTTTTATATTCTTTCTGATATTATTATTTTTCCGGAAAACCCATCAAATTTTCTTTACCCATAAATACCACTTCATTCCACCCTCTTTTACTTCACATTCTCACATGAAGTTATTATGCAAAAATCTCTTCTATTCCCCTCCAATTCTAAATTCTTTCTTCACTTAGTCTTAATGAGCCTTTAAGCTCTCAAAACACGTACAAAAACCACATCAAATTAAATAGACATCAAGCACCCATATTCAAGAGCCTGAAGGAAGATCCAAGACTAAAGAAGGTTCCTTTTCTCAAGTGTTGCAAGCTTTTAATCCCTAATAATCTTCAGTAAACCTCCAATTCAGGTTCTGAAGGCACTAAACTTTACTTTTTTCTCCCCCCCTTCAAAACTTCTCTATTAATTTTTGCATAGTCAATTACAATTTAATGGTCAAAATGTTCTAACTCGTGCGTGTTTGTAAAGGTTTATCGTAAGTAGATTAACTCTCAAGGTAGGCTTTCTTGTACATAATTTCTCATAATAAGCACTAACCATTTATCTTTTCTTCTTAATTTCTTACTTTAAATTTGTACATATTAGATTTTAAACTCGTGCGATGCACGTGTCTCCTTATATTACATGATTTGATATTTGTGAATGTAGAATTGATTCTCATGATGCATTACGTCAAGCCACCGACGTAAAAAAGGCGCTTCTCGGAAAGTAACCCGAGCTATTCCTTTTTGTTTTCATTTGGTTTGATTCTTGCTAATGTGTTCTTTTGTTCTTTCAAAAAAAAAAAAATATATTCAGGTGAAGCTGCACAATGTGGTTGCATTGCGCATATATCTCCAGTAAACTAGGCTTCCATCTTTCAAAAATGTAGATTTACACTTTCCCCCTTCTATTCTTTTCTTCTTCCACTATACCTAAGTTCGATCTCTTGTATCCCATCACCATGACTTGCACTCCAAAACAATACTAATCCAATTTCAACCAAATTTCAATGTAAACGATACATATTGAGGGGTTCGCAAACTTTAAAGCAATTGGTGATTAGAGGGTCAGAATTTGATATGTGGGCGAGTACTTTGCGAATTCAACATGTAAGGTACAACTTCAAATGAGTGGTTTTCTTTCCCCTTTTTGATTTTCTTTGTGTTTTTATGTCGTTCTTAATTGATGGCAATGTAATGTTTGAGTAGTGGGAGCAGAATCCACATTGTACGTCTTATATTTTTTTATTAAAAAAAGAATAAAAAAGATTAGACGCTAAGCTGTAAACCAATAAGGGCGGTTTACGCAAAAATGGAGGGCCACATAGGTTGAAAACCCGTAAGGACAACCTAGCCTAGGTAAAAAACTTGCTGATGATCGAGTGAGTGAGATGGCGAGATTGTAAAAGAAAATGAGTGGATAGGATGAAAATCGACAATGGCTCATAGGCAAAATAAGAGCGTAAAAGAGAAATATTTGTTACTTCTTGCCGAAGATGGTGACATAAGGGTGGGAGATTAATATGGAGGATCTGGGTAGGTTTAATTTTGGTGATTTTGGAGGTTGGGGTGAGATTGTTGGTGATGTTTACACATAATGTTTTGTGTTGTGGAGATTTAATGGAGGAATAATGATGAGAGTCAGCATGACAGTGGTTAGCTTAGATTCCTTTTAGATCTTTCAGGATTCTTGGGTTATTTCTTCTACCGGAGTTAGGATTTTGGGCATGTAAACCCGCTCGTTCTTTTGATGAAGATCTTTGGTGCTGTATTTTACTATTATTCAGTCGAGTACGAGTAAAGGTAAGTGTTGGCGTGTTTGATATGTACTATTGAATTAGTGTTAGCATAATGACGTTGATCTAGCTCATTTTGATGTCACTTGCCCCGGGTTTTATGTATGATACTTATATTTTATCCATGTGCAACTATCTTTGTAAATTGAGGTTATAAGCTACTTATCATTGAGCTTCTCGCAACCGAGGACCTTGGGAGCAAATAAACGTCTTTGAAAGAAGGAAGACGAGTGGAGTTGCTCAAATATGAGGGTGCTCGGATCGAAGGCGAGAAACTCACGTGTGAAAAATACCTGTAAAATAACTAAATATTGTCTAGACAACTATTACAAATATCGTGGTCAATAGTCGTCCTTCCAGAATATCACACGTGTGAAAAATACCTGTAAAATGTCAACAACAACGGGGTGAGTTTGACAACTCAGTAACGCATATTAACTGTACCCTTGCACAAGCACACACATATCGGTCTTCTACAAGCATGCGAAAACTGTAAATCATATAACATGGTTCACACCATATAAGGTATACTTATGGATATTCATATAGTCACATAACATATCAAAGTAACAATTACGCAGCGGAATATATAGTCAAATGTTCATTATTCATTTTAAAGGACACAAGTCCATTAAAGGTTAAGGTTTGGAAAGCAAACATCAATGGCAAAAAACGGTCGGGACACCCATGGTATTGTCCCTCAAGCTAGCAGTCCACGAAAACAAGTCTAAGTATGATCATACTCTCCCTAGTAGTCCCCACTCAAAGATGGGCTATCTGCCTCCCTACTAGTGGAACGACATAGGCACACATAGCCTAAATAAACAAGTCCATATGGGCAAGTTGCCAAATGGTTTCTAAAATCTCCTAGAAGAAAGGTCCCCTAAATGGCCAACCATAGGGGTCTTCAGACAAGATAAACAATCCTTACAGTTTACGATGTTTACAAATTAGGGAAATGGGTTCAACTAACAAAAAGGCTCAACCATGATATTCCCATTTTAAACCATAAAGGTGAGGCTTTACCTCACGTCTACGTATTTAAACATTTCCATTTACCAATATCAACATTGGTTACAAAGCCATCATTGGCATATCCATATCCATTCAACAGTTGTAATCATGCATATTGATCTTAAACCAAGTTAGCATATTCCTCATATAACGGATACTTAATAATCGTCACAATGATATAAACATATCATACTATAGGTAATCACAATAGTCAGCAATGACATACATACAACATACACTTTAAATATCACGTTGTAGTCTCGTCACATAATCATATAGCAGCTGACAACCCAAAGTTGGTGTAACCAACTTACGAGGTTTAGGTCCGTCATCTAACCTACAGTTCATGATGCAAGTTCTCTAGTACACCTAGCCATTCTAAACATGCCATATGGGGGACTCCTAACAAATAACAAACAAGGTAAAGTATAGATAATATGAATTACATCAATCCAAGCTTATCAACACAGTTCCAAGCTTATCAACACTCAGCAAACGGTTCGTCGTCACAAGGAGTATATAAATAATTTGGGGGCTTTCTCTAGGTTAAGCCAATATATATAGGCTACCTAGAAAAATCCGATTTCCCTTTTTAGAAATAAAAACAACTCTCTCTTTCCATAAAATAACTCAAAATCCCACTTTCCATAAATAATTTGAACTGTAAGATTAATGAATTAATCCTACAATATAATAAAAGTTCATTTAAAGTATTTACAAATTATTTTATAAATGCGGGGTTTCATAGAAAGCCAACGCTTACAGACGCAATGAATGCATGAAAATACGGATTCACGGGGTATTCTAGGGAAAACATCAATCAACAATTCGTTAGGCAGATGATCTATTGATGATGAATAGCCATGCTTCTGTCAGACCTTTATAGAGCAGTACTCATACTTTTTGTCTATATTTTTTGTTGTGTGTGGTTTCGCATAAAAAGATTTGGGTGATACAAAAATTTGTATGAACCCGTTTCATACATGAGACTGGATAATAGAAGTCATTATTGTGTATCAAAGGGTTCATTATTGTGTAGCCGAGGGGTCATTAATACCCAGTCTCATGTATTCCCCTCGGCTACACAATAATGAAGCCTTTGATACACTGTTTTCCCAATATTTCACCTCGTTTTTTATATCTTCACCCGTAATTTTGACATAACCTGTTGGAGGTATGTATTCAAGAGTATCATTTTCATTCATATCTGGGCTAGTAAACAAGGATTTCCATGTTTTCTGTGCTCCTGGTTGCTGTTTTTTTGGTATCGTTGGGAGAAAGATTACCTTCATCCGTTGCAGTGTTAACCTCACTAGCTTTGTCCGCCAATGGAGTAACCTCATCAGTAACATTCCTAGGGTTTGGTGTCCCATCTACACTACCTCCTAATGTAAAAGGAATGACTCCTTGAATTTCTTCAATCGATCTTACTATTCTTGCATCAGCAGTTTGCGGAATAAGAAAGTTAGATCTAATAGATTGATTCTCATTCTGTTGTGTTTAGACCTGGCAATCGGGTCGGTCGGTCGGGTTTCGGGTTCGGTCGTTTCAGGTCGGTTTATTTTCGGGTTCGGTCATTTTCGGTTTGTACTTTTCGGGTCGGGTTCCGGTCGGGTCGGGTTTGAGCCAACGGGTTTGCACATTTTGTTTTGTTCGATAAAAATATTATTTTATCAATATTTTATTAATATTTAAACATTTTTTCAATATTTTTTTTAAAAATATTATTATTTTATTATAATTTAATAAATTAAAATTGTAAAATATACATTTATAAATATTTTATTGGACAAACGGGTCGTTTCGGTCGGTTTCGGGTTCAACCCAGATTTTACCGGTTTTTTCGGGTTTGGTCAGTTTCGGGTTTGGTCAAATTTTTCGTGTTCATGACCCAGTTTTTTCGGGTCGGTTTTTCGGGTCATACCGGGTCGGGTAAATTTCTACCGGGTCTAGTTGTGTTTGATGTGTTTGGTGATGTGTTTGTTGTGATTGTGGTGATGGCGCTCTACTTGTCCCTCGTCCTCGACCTCAACCCCTTTCTCTCCTAGCCATGGCTTAGCATAGGAACCCTAAACTAGAGATTTTGGGGAGAGAAAGTTTTAGACATGGAAGTCATTTTTTCATATTTCATGTTCAGTTTAGTTTCACTTCATATATTTCCAACCGACCAAAACAAACCCTAAGCGTAGGAGTAACTTATTCAGTTTTGATATACACTGGCCTTGTTTGGTTGAAGAGCATTTAGCATGAGTATTTAGTATTTTGTGTTGTAAGAGTAGTTTGACCGGTCAGAAAATGCTCGTGGACATGTTTGGTGAAGAGTAGTTTAGAAGAGTATTTGGGTCCACAAAATGCTCTTCTCCAAATGCTCTTCTCAACAGCATTTTGAAGAGTATTTTGGTTTTCTTTAGGATTTAACACTAAAAACTGCTAACTACTGATTGTAAATATACCAAACAACTCATACCTGCTAACTGCTAGTCAAAACTGCTAACCGCTAACTGTTAATACTAACTGCTAACCGCTAACTGTTAATATTAACTGCTAACCGCTAACTACTATCTCCCAATCAAGGCCACTATTTGTGAATTGTGATTAGTATCCTGGAGCAATAGAAATGGAAATAAATCTCAGCCATAATGGAAAAAAGACAAAAGCCAAAAAGAAGCCGGCCTCAATATAAAAAAAAAAAAACTTGATTTTCAAGGAGGTCTTCGAGGCAACCACTTCAATTCGTCCAAATACTTGGTTCAACTTCAATTCATGATTATACGTAGAAGTGCATCCCATAATTGCCGTTCAGTTTCTACACACGGAAATGTATGCAGTAGTACAAAAAACGTGAATGCATGATTGTACGTGCACTGAAAAACTAGTACTAGTAGTGAAATGAACTTTTCTTATTAAATACAGAACTTAGACAAGGTAATAAAGATCCCCGCTGACACCACTGTTCATAATAACTCCCATGGCACTACTCTATTATTATCTTTACTAATTCAACCTTTAATTTGCCGCTTAGCAACGTCGTAATTAGCCATTTGTCTTGTTTTAATTAAGACCCCTTCATCCCTTTGACCTTGATTGGGTCCTTTGACGTACTCCACTGTGTGTCATATTCGTATACAGACCTTACCATATCAAACCGTTCCTATCTGCCCGCCATTTCTTGCTACATACTTGGTCGCTTAGCTTCCTTTCCATTTCTCAACCACTCATCATCTATATATACATACATACTACCTGATCAGACCCTTAAAAACCAAAAAAAAAACCAACCTTTCTTTCGTATACTAGTTATTGTTTTTCCTTTTACGTACGTACGTACCATAAATGGGTGAAGTTAACGTAAGTTCTTATGCCGTATACCCGCACGAGTGCCTCCCTATGCCGATGGCTCCGCCTGGCATAAACGGTACCGTAACGAAGACGAAGCCTGAGCCTACCTTTGAGGATGGTTTCATGGTCGACGTTCCGGCCATAGGGAACTACCTAAAGGAGAGGACGGAGAGCTTATCGAAGGCGATAGCGAGACGGCTTTCGTTAGACAACGATGTCAAGGGAGGTGGTGGTGGTAATGGTGTGAGGGAGTTTAGCTTGGGTGGGTTGCAAGGTGTTATTTTGCGAGGTAGCAAAGAGGTAAACAACGGTTTTGCTAAAGCGAGTAATTCTGAGTTTGGTCAGCTTAAGGGCCGAGTTACCTTCTTCTCGAGATCTAATTGCAGGCAAGTCATTTCTTGATTATATGATACGGAGTATATTCTATCAAATAATGACTATTATTATGTATTAAATGAATCAAATTAAAGACTTTCATCCAGGCTTGTTTTTTTTTTTAACTATGCCCCCCCATTAATTACAATATTTCTTGGCTCTCTTTTTCACTAGCTACTCTATGTACGAGAAAAATTTGTGTGAAACAGTTTTATATATGAGAATGGGTAAAAGCGATCATTATTGTGTAGTCGAGGGTTCATTAATACTCAGTTTCATATGCGTGTTCACACAATTTTTTTTCCTTAGCACATATATTAATTTTTCTTTTTAGGTGAAGACTTTCATCACCGATGTTTTTTTTTGTTCTTAGTTGGAAAAGCTTAGAGCCTTAGAGGTAGAGACATATAATTTGAAAGAAAGCGGCCAGTAATGGAATGATAATTTCCAACTTGTGATTGGTAAAAGCTGAAACATGCATGAATCATGATTGTATGAAGTCCGGCCATTCAGACTATAGGCATATGGTTAAATTCATTTCAAAAGGTTGCTATCATGAAATTTGAATGTCCAATGGTAGATGTCACAGTTGTTTTATATTAGAACAATTGGTTTGGTTGATGATTCCAATGACTGACAAAGTTTTAATGGTAGGATTTGTGATTAGTTATCATCCAAAATCGTGTGAAGCTTGGTGGAAGATGAACCCGAGTGAATTTAAACCAGTACAGTAGGGAGTTTAAATAAGTATTTGACTATTCAGTACTCGAAGTTTTTCTTGACATTAGTAACAATGTTAATTATCTAGTACTCCGTACTAGTTTTTCTGTTTTTCCGTGTTGGGTGCACTGAATTATATATTGGAGATGAATCTGGATTTGCAGAGCATTAATTGTATTTGAGTGGATGAAGAAGAACATTATTTCTTACATGCATTTATCCACGGCATTTCTTATCATATTGAGGGCGTGTTTTGATCGGCTGAAAAGATTTGAATTGGAACTGAACCTGAATTGAAAAAAACTAAGAAGTGAAAAAAACTGAAAACAGTTGAAATTATAACTAAAACTGAACTGAAAAAATTTGATCTATAGCATTATAGACGAACAAAACACACCTGAGTATAATTTCAATTTAGACTTGTCGGGTAGGTTGCTATTCTTGTCCGAAGTGAAGCTCAATTTGTGAATTGTTCATTGTACATCACTTTCACTTGATAGCAGTTAGCCAGTTATGGCCTACAGTGTACAAGGTTTATTAAAAGTTTGGTCTATATGGCTGTAGTCCTTAATTGCTTGGACACTGAATACTGTCACGCTTAGTCGCAAACTAATTACTTTACATGCAATATTGCAATTTGTTTAAATTTAGAAGCAGAAATATTGAAATTATATCTTCAAGTCAGCCATTGTTGCTTTCATTAACTTGAACTAGTACAAGCCTATTTTCATATATAACAAACTAGTGATGTTCAATGTCAAATGCGTTTTCAGTTGTCGAGAAGTCCCTAACTCATGAGTTCATCATTTGTTTACACATTACTCTCTATAGGGATAGCGGAGCAGTAAGGAAAATGTTAAGGGAAAAGGGTCTAAAATTCGTCGAGATCAACATCGACGTATATCCCTCTCGGGAGCAAGAGCTACTAGACCGTACAGGTTCTCTGGTAGTACCCCAAGTGTTCTTCAATGAGAAGTTGATCGGTGGTCTAGTGGCCTTAAACTCGTTACGAAACAGTGGTCTGTTGGACCGCACTGCGAAAGAACTTCTGGGAAGCAAGTGCCCTGATGATGCTCCTCAACCGCCAGTGTATGGCTTTGATGATCCGGAGGACATTTACCTCGATGAGATGGCAGGTATTGTTAAGGTCTTAAGGCAGAGGTTGCCCATACAAGATCGCTTATTCAAATTAAGGATTGTAAAGAATTGCTTCACTGCTTATGAGCTTGAGGATGCAATTCGCCTTCATCTGGGTTGTTCTATAGATCGGGTAAGTAATATGTACCACCACATTTGCGCTACTACTACTACTACTACTTTGTGCTGTTTGTTTTTTAACCTAAACTTTGACAGACCGATAGCTAGTGAGGAGTAACTTTAAAGAAGACTGGGCACTTGAAACGTTAAATTGGACTAACTTTTCATCAAATGTTCCCGTTTATTTGAAACCATTTCAATACTGTTTCACCCGGTGTACCATAGTTTTCCAGCAAAAAAAAAAGGGAAAAGTGAAAAGAAAAAGGAAAATATGGCAATTAGCTTACACGGATGTTGCGTAGACAACAATTCCCTTGACTTTCCTCTATGAGGACTATTTCAGTTTGACATAGATAGTGAAGCTGAACCTAAGACTAAGGCTTAAATTATACTGAGTTGCTTTTGCTGAATAGGGGGATTGAGGGAGAATTTCTTTCTTGATAAGCTGATTGACAGTGATACAAGCTGACTTGTTCTGCAACAGTTTAGTTATTGGTCCACTAATTAAGGCTTGATGGGTTATAAGCTAACATAATATGCTGTTTGAATATGGTCAATCATTTGTTAAAACTTTAACTAGCGTCATCACATCTATTCTTCAATCCTGATTGATTGTGATATAAGTTGACCTGTTCTGCCGAATGCTGGTTCGGTCCACTGATTAATCTATTGATGGATACTTTTAGCTGACTTATTTGTTGTTCTTAGGGTATGCTCCACTAGTTAGTTGTATATCCTCGACTAAGTCCTTTCGTAAACCAAAAGGCAATGACTTAATATACTGGTGAAAGTTTATGTTGCTCCTTTGTTTTTTGTTAATTTTTATAACTAAAAGTCAGTTGAAGACTTCATCTTCATGTGTAAACTTATGCTGCTATCATGACTAGCAAGCCTTAGTAATAATGACACTTTTGGGAGGCATGAATGAGAAGCTCTCATGAGTCATGATTGCAAAGTGAGATTAGTTGGATGTGATCAAAGTACAATCCCTTTTTGATGTACAATTTACTGTGAATCTTGTAGTTCAAGTGCACTGTTTTCTGTTAAAATCCATCTTATGGTGACAATCTTAATTAGTTAAATCTATATTGCTGAATCTTGACCAAAAGGGGGCAATACAAAAAGAAATAACAAGGTCATGTTTACTGCCAAAATGAAGGCAGTGCGTTTCCTGTTCTTCCTTCCAACTCAGGCTGACTTTTCCCAATATACGTCATGTACTTTTTGTATTTTTCCTAGTCCGACTTTTTCGAACTATCTTGAATTACCTTCTGTCAAAATGTAAAAATATTTGCAGTAAAAATTCCACAAGCAGGCACCTTTGTGGTAAGGATTCAAGTGTGGGAATCCTCAATGGCGTTTGATACGTACTAGCCTATTAGGAGCACCAGTAGAGGG
>ONZK01002091.1:3888-20495 GCA_900322385.1 Pharnaceum exiguum | reverse complement strand
GGGGGGGGGAGCTTCAAGGCCTCCATTCTAGGGGGGAGGAAGATACGAAGAGCAAAGAAAAAGAAAACACAGCATAAACTCTTGGCTGACTACTGTTAACATGGGTTTCCCGTAACCTAACCTCACAATTAGATAGGGTTGCGACTGAACCTTGATTAACTCAAGTTCCACAGCAGGACTAATGGAACGAGATTGCGTTTGGGGCCGCTATTTCAGGAGTGGCGCCAACGACGAAAGTAGCCACTCGCAGGAATGATGCAGGCATGTCGTAGTGGCAGCAATTAGATACATCGCAAATTCAAAATATTCAGGATTTAAACTGGAATATGTTGAGCCAATTTAGTCTAATAGGATGAATGTGGGATAGATTGACCATTCTGATTTCATCAGAAAGGTTGACTTATTGGGTAGTAGGGTTGTCTGCTATGCGTTAAAAGCTCGACTTCCAAAGAAGGTTATGAATGGCTATTTTCAGACAATTTGGGGGATTTACCAAATCAATAAGATTATGAAAGTCAAGAATAGTCTCCTCGTTTGTTTTGACTCGAACCAGCAAGGACGGGGATGTAAGATTGGGAAACTTTTATTTCGATAACAAGCCATTGATTGTTAAACGATGGAAAGCACAATTAGACTAATGTCGAGATGAATAATCTTACTGTAATTTCCTATTTGGGTGAAGATGCTAGGATTGAATTTTTCTTCATTGGAACGCTTCCAGCTTGAGTAAAATAGCTAGTCTTGTCCGAAAACCATTGATGGCTGATACAGCCAAGCCACTGAGAAGAAGATTAGTCGACATTATGCGAGTGTTAACCCTGAGCTCAGTTGGTAAGACCTTGAGACATATTCCAGAGGTCTTAACTTCGACTCTCCCAAGGGCCACTGGTGGGTTTCCTGGTCGTTAACTTTAGGGCCCATTGCTTTAGGTAGAGCGTAGATTCACACATTTTCTATTTAAAAAAAAAAGTTATGCTCGAGTTTTAATTAGAGTGATTATTGACCAGGAATTTCCAGTTCATTTCAAAACGGCATGAGGGAAATGTTGGACCAAGTACTTGATTATGACTGGAAACTCATTTGATGTTGTTTGGGATAACCTAGGGCTTAGCACAGATGACTGCAGGAAGAAACAAGAGGGTTGGGAGGCATAAAAGAGTCCGCATGCAAGCAGAAACAGAGTTCCAGGTTATGCAGCAAGAGCAATCTAGTAATAGTGCTGCGGAGAATGTGCAGATACAAATTCAGAGGCAAGATAAGGGACCAGAAGTCATTTCTTCTGACCAGGTAGCTGCTGCACCCGCTGCATATGATTAACGTCCAGTCACTCAGCAACAAGAGACTGATATGACTACTCTAACAACGACAACAACAGCTCAGTCGAATCCCATCTCGGATGGGGTACTGAGGAAGTCTGATGTACTGATATGACTACTCTATGTATACAAAATAGCTTTGATAAATTGCATAAACAGCAGGCAGAGATCCCCTGAGTTTGAAAAAAAAAAACAGGGTGATGCCACCCACTAAGAGCATGGATAAGTTGAAAGTATGAAATTTCCGGGATTTTAACAGCCCGGAGAGGCAGACACAGGTATCTCTCTCTTGCCAAATGAATAAAGCAGTATTAGTTGCGCTTCTAGAAATATAATTGATAATTGATGAGTGTTTTATTTTTTTATGGGTGTTCGTATCGTGAATTCGTGATAATTGGACAAGCGAGGGAAAAGACAAAATTATAGTACTGCCGTACTGCGGAGACCTGAGAGCTTTGAAGTGGACTTTGTGCACATTGATTGACAATATATCTGCTTTACAGTAACCTATAAGCCTATCCAGAGAAATTTAGTGGTTTGCTTTGTATACGGCCAGAATTCCACGAGTGATAGGGAACCCTTATGGAAGGATTTAACCAAAATAATTTAGTCTAGTCCTGGACCTATTTTGCTGGCAGGAGACTTTAGTTGTGTATTAAATCCTATTGAGAATCTGTGGCTAATATGGCTGAAATGAAGAGTCACTGAGTTAACAAGATGTAGGCTTTTTCATACTTGGAAGAATAAGCAGAGAAATGGAAAGGAGAACCACAAAGTAACATGTTTAGACAAGGCTTGAACATTAGAAAGTTAAGGTTCTTAGTTTCTTACCACAGCATAACCTCTTGCAGCCTTTGCCTGGAAAAAAGAATCATGCACTTCCGACACGTGTATACTAAGCAGGCGCTCAGTCGGATAAACTCTAGAGCACACGGAACAAGACGCAGTATGACGTGCTCTGTAGTGATCCTCAAACACGTCTAATGATGTTAACCGTGCACCACAACCAACAACGGGACAATAGAAGGACCTGCAATAATATGAACAAAAGTGAACTCATAAGAAGCCCTAAGAACTCAACCAGCAAGGAACTGATAACTCACTGTATTGAATGACTCTGCACTGAAGAGAAAGGGTCGAATAGGCAATCCACACTTTTTACTCAGGAAACAAATTTACTTCTGCAGTGTAGGTTAAAATTTAAGTACAGTCACAAAGTTTAGTCAGCCTGGATTCCAGATTAAAGTAATCACCTCAGTTAACAAATGTCGTTATTTGTTGGACCATCATGCTGAAATAAGAAAAAACTGAACGGGAATGAAATGAATAAATGAAAATATAACTAATCGCTTAACTGAACCTAACTTCACTTAACTGGGAAACAGCTGAACGTTACTGGACTGCAACAGTAATTTTGAACAAAACTGAGGCTAAATAATTGCACTATGGTGGTATATTTTCAATCCTATTCCCATTGAGGAACAAGCGGAAAAGTTTATTAGGAGTAAGCTAAAGGAAATTTAGATTGCTAGACAAGATTGTTCACATCTTCTACAATGAACCATTAGAATATGTTTAGTTAGGGCTGTACAAAGTTTGTACTGGGAAACTGGAGCTAACTGGTCTGGACCCTGGTCTTACCAAATTTGAAATACGGGTTCCAGCCGGTGTAGGTGAAACCCTGTTCAGGAGGAGACCCGGACATTTCAGTTTCTTTATTAAAAAAACGTACAAACAGTCCTAAACTAAAGAGTCAAACAGAATGAATGAAAACCTTACCGCCTCTCACTTTCCCTCTTGCTCTCACTTTCCCTCTCTCCTGCTATCCACTCTCTCCCCTCACCTCACTTGGACCCAAAAACCCACATTGGCATGCAAAGCTGGAATAAACCAGCAGAAAACCTTAAAGCCTCTTCATTTTCTCTTCTCTCAAAGGCTCAAAACAGCCTACTCCCTCACCACTCTTTGTCCAGTAAGATCTACACACACTCTCTCTCCCATGTGTAGTATTTTTGTGGTTGGCACTTGGTAGCAATGAGTTCTCTACCACAAGCACCACCTCTATATACTCATTTTCTTTTTGATGCTGTTGGCTAGCATTCCCGGATCTCATGAACCCATGAAGTTGTCTAACATTTCTGTTCTTTCATGATGATGTCAAGTCGACAACAATCTACTTCAGTTCATCAATGCTAAACTAAGTGTACATTGTACCTCATATTTTGTACTAGTTTTCTTTTTGCATTTAGGGTCAATCTCGAAAATAGCCACCCTAGAAGAAAGATTGCTTACATCTTGGCTCGAGCACCCCCATTGAATGAGGATTACACTGGGTTGAGGTTGTTGTTGTAGAAATGTAGTATCTTGATATCTATTGATCATAGATTTCTGATGATTCACTTACTCACCCTACGAGGTTGAAGGTAGCAATATGAGGTACACTGTACACTTAGTTTAACATTGATGAACTGATTAGCTAAAGTTTGGTCTCCGGATCAGCTAAAGTCCCTGGGTCCAGTCCGGTCCGAGTTCGGTCATCCAGTCCGGTTTTGGACGGTGGACAACTCTATGTTTAATAAACAAAATGGCATATGGAACTAGACTATGTGACAGAAGGTAGCAATATTGAGAGGAAAGAACTAACAGATGGGGGAAAGTATGAGCCATCTTACGCACGAAATAAATAGAAAATTTTTACTGGATGGAATTCCATTTTCCACAATTTACCAAAATCTATTCAGGTGATACGGCCCCTATCACACATATTTTTTCCAACCATGCTCAGTCTCCTCCCTAATTCAAGTCTAACACTGCTGACAATTTTCGTGTGGATATAGAATGACCCAACCAACTCTCAACTTAGAATCAGTAGAGATTCACCTTAAGAATACACTCTTGTTAATTTCACAAAAACACTTATCAGCCTCACATCTAGACACATACTCTAACTGAATAGTGTCAGCAGGTTGAAAATAATCTGATATGGAGACCTCAAGATGGAGACAACTAGATTCACTTGAATACTTCTAAAGATAATATGTTTCATACTCACAAGTATTGTGGAAAGCTTCTGCAAACGTGTGCATACAACGTTTAGCATCCCACTTACTATAACAACTTGACAACAAAGTCAGCATTAATCGGGAGAGACGTTGGTTAAATTAGCAGGAACCATAGACATTGGTATCCAAAATGGTTAAAATCCTGAAAGTCACGAAGAGATATGACTCACTGCACTCTAAAACAGACAAAAAGAAAACATTCATGAACTACGTTCGAATATGAGTTTTTGAAATAAGGTTTGATAGAACTATTAGGCAAGTACGTCGTCTATGCTAAAAACTGATACAGTTAAAGATAAATAAAATAAATGCAAGACACACATAAATCCACAAAACAATAGACTTAGTCCCAATTTACTAGGGTCGGCTTGAAAGAAATCAAATGAGATTCGTAGCAAAGAAACACCCGGCCATCCACACACGACAACACAGGCACACTAACACACCCACACTAGTCACTTCACCCTTGGCGCTTGTTTAGATTGGGGTTGATAGGTGAGTAAAAATTCTAGGAGTAATCATTCCCATTCTTTATATCAGTTTGTGTGCCTGAATTATCTCTCCCTAAATTATATCTCCCCAACTCTTGTTATACATTTCTGCCCTCCCTTCAACTGTAAAAATTCCCCGACCCATTTCTCTCTTACCAACTATTTTTGCAATGGCCGTTGACAGCCCTCTCCAACCTCCCTAACATTCCCCTCTTTTCACCACCCAACCAAAACAACATAAGTAATTCTCCAGCAATCAATTCTCAGGGTAATCACTCCTCCTTGCTCCAAAAGTGGTTTTGAGGAAGTAATTGAAGGACAAAGTTGATGTTACCTTTCACATTCTAATTCCATGTCCATTATCTGTTGCTTTTCAATTTCAGTCAAGTCCAGGGCAACCTGAAGTCAAAACAAAGGGGTAGTTCAGTCATTCTAATCCACATTATTAACTTTCATGGGTCATTTCAGGGTGGCAAGACAACTAATTCAGGACGGTAGTCTGTTAATAAAGCATCCAAATAATAGAAATGGGGAATACATAAAGGCAAAAGGAAACACAGACCTGTTTGGCGAGAAGTTCACGCTCGAGGTTACCGGGAGAGAAAAAGGGAGAATTGGGAGGGAACTTCCGAGGTAGTGATTTCCAGTAAGGGAAAGGGAACATATCCGACGATGATTGCTTCTCTTCCACTTCCATCGCCATCGAGAGAGTGAGTGTGTGTGTGTGTTTGTTAACTATTATTAAAGGCGAGGTTTCAAATTTCCAGAATGAACGTTGAGATGGGAGCCAGAATGAGTCTTCCAATTGGGGGATTTGATTATTTAAGCTGGCGGGCTGGCTCGACCGAAGGATATATATGAGTAAATAATTATTAAAAGGGCGTGGCAATATCAAACATGTGCCCCTCACATGCATCATTAATGGTATTTTCGACATTTCAACTAATTTAGTACTATTTTACCATGTTGACCATTAGATAGTATTTTGTACAAAAAAAATTATAAGGTAATTTCTTACAAAACACGCTTTTTATAAGGTAATTCCGTACAATTTTCTCTAAAACGAATGAAAAAAATAGTGTACCCATTTTTCTAAGGCGTGAGGAAAAGATTTTTTTTTTTAGAACATTCCCAATATGCAGAATTATTATTACTTTTATATTAAAGGTAATGATGAAGGATGATTAGGAGACCCTCCTCTTGAGGGTGGCTCTCCCATCATGTCTACAAATAATATCATTTAACTCCCTTAACCATGAGGTATCACATATAGTTTCTTACGCCACATGTTGTCCTAATTTTGCCAATCAGTCTGCATCTCGATTTTCTTCATGAAAAAGATGTTCTATGCTGTAGCTTGAACAAGCCCCTAAAAGTCGATGAATATCATCCACCGCGTACTTTTTTAATTTTCTTAGGTGCTTTAATTTTTTGTTTTACTGCCTGAATCATTGTCAAGTTATAATCGTCGATCCATAATTGATTAAAACCCATTGAAATAGCCCTATGAACTACATCCCTCATTACGACGTTCTCCGGCGACCGCCTCCATGATTGAAGCGTTTTCCAAAGGTTTCGCACCATCAGATAAAAACAATTCTCGGATGCATAATGCATTATATTAGCTAGGAGAGCAAATCTTCTCCATTAACTTGAGGGTCAAGTGCCTTTTATGTGAGAGAGATGAGGCAATTTTTTTAATCAGAAAAATAAAAAGGTCTCCTGCCCCCTCACAAAGCACTGGAATGGAAAGGCATTGTAATGGAGAAGATCCCGCTTCACTAGCTACTCGTGAACACATAATGCTTTCTAGAGTACTTCAAACTAGGAAAACCTCGAGATGGGAACCCATAATTATCGTTTCGACGTTTCTTATATCTTATTAAAAAAATATACTACTTTGAGTATTTTACTTCAAAAATAAAAAATAGAAATAAGTGAGATTCTAGAAGGTTATAATGAAGAAAAAAAGGTATCTCCACGGACAAGGTATGTACATCAAATCAGCATCATCGATCATTGTATTATTGGTTATATCATGCCGTACTTTACTGTACATAGTCTAAACTAGCTCGCTTAGTTGAAGTATGGCTTGAAAACCGTATGTTTCAATCAAACAATAGCTGACTACCTAACTTAGTATCTCTATTACAAAAATAACAAGAACCAATTGTAAAAGTTACCTAAATAGACCTGAAAACTATGTGCACTAATGAATCCATGATAGTGAAATCAAGATGAGTGAAGCCAAACTCCAGCTGGTATATGGCAGCATGATTTGAATTTTCTTTGTGAATTTTCCAGCTGGCGCAGTATGGTCACCGTAGATGATTAAGTATCACTTTTTATATTTCTATGACATTTGCTCGCTTGACCTTATAATAACATTTTAAAATATAGCTAGTGACCTCAAAATGTTAGAGTGACCCCTATTTTATTCCCTATCTAATTGCAATGTATACCTATCGCATATAAGTAATTAGTTGTATATCGTGAACATCCAAAATCCAATGTTGGAACAAATATGATGTGGCGGTAGTAGACTATTCAGCAGCACCGTTGAAAAGACAATGTGAGCCAACAATATGAATTTATTTATTGGCTGCTTAGACCAAGCTAAGGTGTACAAGTAACAACAGAATTCCTTTTACTGACGCTCTATAGTCTAACTACAGCTTGCTATAAAGACTAATGTTTCAAAGTTTTTCGTTAACTGCTCAAGCATTGTATCAGAAATTATAGTGAGATGAAAATGGAAGCATGGAAGATGCTGTATACGATTTCAATCTTTGTAATGGTTATGGGAAGGGGAAATGCTCAATTGTCTGAGAATTTCTACAGCACTACTTGTCCACTGGTGGAAGCAATAGTAAGGCAGGCAGTAATGACGAAATTCAGCCAGACCTTCATTACTGCACAGGCGACCCTTCGGTTATTTTTCCATGATTGCTTAGTGCAGGTAAATCATATGTCAATAAAGTGTCTGCAAATATAGGATCAACATTACTACAACAACAACAACAACCGAGTGTAAATCCCCACTCAATGGGGGTGCCGGGGGTGAGGATGTACGCAACCTTACCCCTGTTTAAGGAGACAGAGAGGTTGTTTCCGAGATCAATATTACTCATGCCCAAAAATAATCTATGATAGTAACATCTGACATGTATGGCTCAGTTGTTCATGTGCTCGACTCACAGACTCACAGTACAGACACCATTTGATCACTGACGATTTTATTTTTTGTTCAGGGATGTGATGCTTCTGTCATGATATTCTCCCCCAATGGAGATGCAGAAAAGGATGCACCAGACAATCTGTCTCTAGCAGGAGATGGATTCGATACAGTTATAAAAGCAAAACAAGCGGTGGAAGCTGTTTGCCCTGGTGTAGTCTCCTGCGCTGACATTTTGGCACTTGCAGCAAGAGATTCTGTAGTCCTGGTAAGTTAAGACTACAGCAGAGCAAATTCGTTACAAAAATTCCCTGTGCATTTATCGGGAGAATCTTAAATCATGATATAACAACCTATAATAGGTATAATATGTTCATGTACAGGGAATGAGAACACGTTTCTGGTTCCTAGGTTGACTAGTAAAGCATTGTTAGTTCAACAATTGAGTACTACAACTGTACCATTGTTGAAATAGAAGCAGGACTACTTATGAATGCAGCTTCTTCCCTCTGTGAACACCAGATGCATTTCATTATTACTTTTCTTTTTATTTCGGTATAGCATGTAAATTTTGATTAATTATATGCACTACTACAATGTTTCCAGACAGGAGGAACTTCATTCAGTGTTGAACTGGGACGCAGAGATGGGCTCAGGTCTAAGGCGTCAGACGTCCCTGGGAACCTGCCAGAACCAACCTTTAATCTTGGCCAACTTGTTTCCATGTTCGCGAAGCACAACCTTAACCAAACTGATATGATCGCTCTATCCGGAGCACATACTATAGGTGTCTCCCACTGCTCAAAATTCTCGAACCGTATCTACAAATTCTCCACAACAAACCCTATTGATCCTTCCCTGGATCCTAAATATGCTCAACAGTTGAGACAACAGTGCCCACCAAATGTTAACCCAAACGTAGTCATTTCCATTGACCCTCAAACCCCAAGGATATTCGACAATGTGTATTACCAGGACTTGTTAGCAGGAAAAGGATTGCTCACATCAGATCAAGTGCTTTTTACTGACCCAACATCTAGGCCAACAGTGGTCAACTTTGCGAATAGACAAAATGATTTCACTGCGGCATTTGTCAGTGCAATGAAGAAGCTTGGCCGAGTAGGGGTTAAAATTGGTAATCAGGGTGAAATTAGGAAGAATTGTGCAGCCTTCAACTCGTGAGAGAAGCCTATTATTCTTCGACAATTCAACACTATACATCCAAGTTCTTGTAAACTTGCTTGAGTTGGACAAGAGTGTCCATTCCCATATTAAATTCTTTTGTGAAGCGATAAATTTGTGTAACTAATAAGAAAAGAAGTACTATGTAACTATACTCCCATGACAGTTCTTGCTTTTTAAGTGAATCTTCTGGACTTTGTGGCAGTTTGACAGGCAGATGAGTAGAATATTTTTTCTTTTCACTAAAAGACCAGCCTCAAACGGTTGAACCTAAAGTACTAACCATTCTACTTTACAACCACCAGCATGATTGAGATCTACCATATTCACCATTTTCAAGAGAGATACTAATTCCGGATGTGAAACCAAGAGCAACATGGATCTGTTTTTCCAGAAAAAGGCCCAAGCAGGCAAGCAAAACGCGGCATCTTTTATATATGCAGGGTGCCTAGCTAGATGAATGAAGAATCTTAACCATACATGACAAAGTTTTAGCTATATATAAGATAACCCTCGAAATACAGGTACATCTGCCCACATGAAATCTTGTCTTCGTCAGCTGCCTTATTTAAGCACATACACATACTAATAGAAACATCATATCCTAGTTGTATTGCACATTTAGGTAAAGAACAATATACTGATCGTCTTATACAAGTTCTTTTGTCCTTGTTAAGTTAAGAGTGTTAGATCATTTTCTTTCTTCAGTGGGTACAAGCCAGGCCTGACAGAAAACTGTAGACACAAGACAAATGAAGTCTTGGAGGGTAAATTATTGTATGCTATTTTTGGTAATATGTATTTGGATGGCTGAAGGAAATGAGCTACAGAATTTTTTTTACCAATCAAGTTGCCCAGGAGTAGAAGACATAGTGAGGCAAGTGGTAACAGCTAAGTTCCTCCAAACTCCTGTAACTGCACAGGCTACTCTGCGTCTATTTTTCCATGATTGCTTCATCCAGGTAATAAACCAATAACTGAATCCGATTTTTTTCTTCAATACTAAGGGTTATCGATATTCCGATTTCAGTGGTAACTACTGGCGCATAAACTATAGTTATGTATGTGTAACGAAGAAAAATAATACCAAGTACCAACTTAGAAAGATGTATGCAAACCTTGCAAATCTTATCCTTCTGCTGTAGGGATGTGATGCGTCGATCATGATATCTTCTCCAAGTGGAGATGCAGAGAAAGATGCTCCAGACAATATATCACTTGCTGGTGATGGGTTTGACACCGTTACAAGAGCCAAGAATGCCGTTGAAGCTATTTGTCCTGGTGTAGTTTCATGTGCTGACATTTTGGCTGTTGCAACCAGGGATGTTATAGCTCTGGTAACGCAATATGAATCCCTTTTGTTGTTTACTTCCTTTCCACTTCTGGTTATCTTTGTTCTTTCATTTTCGTCTATGAGGTTAACAAACACATTGATATCAGATTTCTTAGAATCATACAGAGATTATGAAATTCGAATCAAAAGGACCTTTGCTTTGAAACTGTAGTTCATCAAATCCTCATAAGTAGCTCTACAAGAAAACTCGTAAGTATTGCGCACTGGGGACTGATCATGATCAGTATGAATTTATTGTCATGAGATACGAAATAGATCTATTTAAAGCCAGAGATAAAATCCCTGGTTTAGGTTCTCGAGCCTTGATACATATCCTCCTGAAACGCTGTTGGGGAAATATATTCAGGAATACAATTTTATTTTTTATAACTTCAATCTTCAAAGGTATATCTTGAGGCATATTGGTTTGCATGATCATCTGCAGTTAGACAAGGTACAGGAAATGTTCTGACAGTTCAATAAATACAATATTATGTGTCAGACAGGAGGACCTTCATTTGCTGTGGAACTAGGGCGGCGAGATGGACTACGATCAATGGCCTCAGATGTCCCTGGAAATATGCCACAACCTGAATTCCACTTAGACCAGCTCATGTCCCTCTTTGCAAACAATGGCCTCGACCAGAAGGACATGATTGCCCTGTCAGGAGCTCATACTATTGGAGTATCCCACTGCTCACGGATCTTCAATCGCCTGTACAACTTTTCCTCATCCAACCCAGTGGACCCTGCACTGGACCCTGCATATGCAAATCAGCTCATGTCAGAATGTCCTCAGAATGCACCACCTGATGTAGCCATTCCAATAGAACCCCAAACTGAGGCAACGTTCGATAACTTGTACTACCAAATCTTGAAGGAGGGAAAAGGGTTATTTACTTCTGACCAGGAGCTGTTTAACAACCCTGTTTCGAGGGAAACTGTGCTGGACTTCGCCGATAATCAAGAAGAGTTTTTTTCAGCTTTTGTAAATGCAATTACGAAACTTGGAAGGGTTGGCGTAAAAACTGGTCAAGAAGGAGAAATTCGACGGGATTGCTCGGCCTTCAACTAGTGATCAGCAAGCCTAATGTTTTGGAGTTGATAATTTTGTTCTTTGTTCACATGCATGCTAGTGAGTCATGACTTAATTCTATATAACAGATGTAATGTTACAACATAGGAAACCAATCGACAATTATGTAATTGATATTCATATCAAAGCAGAAAAGAGGTACTGTTTTTCCTCACTCCCAGAAGTTAGGCTAATTTGTTCAGTCAAATCATGGTAAAAGATGGTTCCATATCAACTGCAGCTAAATATGAAGTAAATATTTCAACCAAGTACTAATTGAGCTCAAAATGTGGATGATCCTGATTAGTAATTACTTGTAATGGAGATGATCCAACTTGTCCGTTTTCCATGCTAATTGATCTCAACTTTTTATTGAGATCAAGGCTTGTGTTGTTATATTGTTGGTAAATACACTTTATCTGTAACCAGCAAACTCTATATAGAACAATCTTACCTAAAGACAACACAATTACACAAAAATATGCTTGGTTGTTCAGCATTATTCTTTGCAACACTAACCAGTAACCACTACTCAATATGTTAAAAACATGAATGTATGTCCAAACAACTTGATAAGATCAAATCAGATGAAATCCTGCCTTCAATCCACATTCTTAGCTAGTGACCAAAAGGGCCAGGGTTTAGAATGTAAGAAATCCTTAATGCTCTTACGACAAAACCCATTAAGAAGAGCCAGATTAATTGGTCACTTCTTTATTCGCATAATTGACAATCATGAGTGCCAGACTAACCATTATCTACCTTTCTAGCCCAACACTGTAATATTCTTCTTCAACCAACTTCTTTAAATACATGCGATCTTAGCATTCATCTCCTCTGTAGGAAGCAAAAGTAAAGAGGATGAAGCGAAAATGCAGACTGTTTTGTTTCTTTGTGCTTCTTATTTCTGTAGGTAATGCACAAGGAAAACTGAGGAAGAACTTCTACAATTCAACTTGCCCCAGTATCGAAACTATAGTGAGCAAAGCTGTTTCAAAGAAGTTCAAGCTGACATTCGTTACAGCACAAGCCACTCTTCGCCTATTTTTTCATGACTGCTTTGTAGAGGTCAGCTTTGCAAGCCTTACCTGCACAAAAATACCTATCTATCGCATACTTGAACATGCAGCGACAGCATACCTGTGAAATAAAGATAGATTTAACATATAAATTCCTTCTGATCTTGTTGTATTGATTACTGCTTTCTTGGTTCTTCTGCAGGGTTGTGATGCATCCATCATGATCTTCTCCCCCAACGGAGATGCGGAGAGGGATGATACAGATAACATGTCACTAGCCGGAGACGGATTTGATACCGTAATTAAGGCGAAGGAAGCGGCAGAAGCTGTCTGTCCTGGAGTAGTCTCCTGTGCTGATATACTCGCTCTTGCAACCAGAGACGTGATTGTCCTGGTAAGGCTCTCCTAGCTCCAATAAATTGTGAAAGGATGCCAAAAAAAAACGAACTGACAATCAGCTCATTATGAGTTTCGATAAACAAAAGGTTTTCTAAATTCCCCGCACTGGCAGCAGTATATAGATACGGTAAATGTACACATGAAGTACTGAGGGACAGAATTTCGCGCAAGTTTGAAATTCAATTCCAACCAGATCAAAATGCACTATCTTACTGTTTCTCATGACAAGACACTTTCTTATCCAGGCCTCTTTGCTTGTAGTAAAAATGTAAAACTTTCAGATTGGCACCAGACCATAACATTACTTCTAAACATTATTTGACCACTTATTCCTTTTTCAGACAGGAGGACCTTCGTACGAAGTTGAACTGGGAAGAAGGGATGGTTTAGTCTCGAAGGCGTCGCGCGTAAAGGGCCAACTACCAGGGCCTGACTTCAACTTCAAGAAGCTTAAGGCCATGTTTGCCAAGCACAAACTCAAAGAGATTGACCTAATTGCCCTATCAGGAGCTCACACTATAGGAGTATCTCACTGCAATCGGTTTTCCAAACGCCTATACAGTTTCTCCCCATCAATTTCTCTCGATCCCTCACTGGACCCTAACTATGCGCAGCAGCTAATTCAGGCTTGTCCACTGAATGTGGACCCAAACATTGCCATCCCCTTGGACCCTGCAACTCCAAGAACTTTCGACAATGTGTACTATCAGAACTTGATTGAAGGGAAAGGTCTGTTCACTTCTGATGAGGTCCTCTATACAGATCCCAAGTCTCGGAATGTAGTAGAGGCATTTGCGGGTAATCTGAGTTATTTTAGCTCAGCGTTCATAAAGGCAATGACTAAACTTGGTCGGGTTGGTGTTAAGACAGGAAAACTAGGGGAGATTCGGAGGGACTGCACAAGATTCAATTAATGAGGAACACACTAATTCCAGTCAGAAAGATTGGAGAATTAAGGTTTTCCTTGGTATCTATTATCTAATGTTCAGTCAGCTGTAGCATTTTGTTCAACATGCATCCACTTCCAACATTTTAATGATTCATCTGTTTATTGACTGCTCAAAGACCAGACAGTTACAAAGATGGTGACTATCAGACATCCATTTTTGTACAAACCAAAAAAAATTGAATACTTCGGGTAACTAATCGTACCATATGGCAAAACTATGTAACCAAAAGGTAAAATTCCAATTACTAATAGTCTCAGTGAGTGATATTGCTAATTGCCTCAGTAGATTGATGCAATTTGCTATATGATCGACAAGAAAGTAATTGCCATGTGGACATTGTTGACATCTGATCAGTGCACCTAGAAAATCAAACACGAACATAAAATACAATAAAACACGACTGCTTCTCCAAGTCCTCAGAACTTCAGAAGAAAGCTGATTTTGTCAGTTGAAAGAGGAAGGGCAGGGGAACTTCTCTTTGTCAGGTTCCAATACCTCTCCTACTTCAGCAATCAAGATCAAGGAATATTTGAATAATAAATCATCTAATTAAGATTGAATAGGTTGAGCACTATTACATAAATGGACTTTGCTTACGTGAATGACCTAAAGCGTGGTTGAAGAAACAAATACTAAATTCAGTGCCAGTCACACTCAAGATATTTAGAAAATTCACCTGCCCCTTCCACAATCCTCCAATGATTTCATCCACAAATACCAATTTTGGCGGAGACAACTTTAATCAGAACCTCCACCAAAACAGCAACATAATAATGGAACTAAAAGATAAGAAAAACCAAGAGTATAAGCCTAGCCTAGCCCCAACCTAAAGTGGGCAACCGTAATGTCTACAGTTACTTTTTCAAGATATCAATTTTGTGGAAAAGAAGGGTAAGAATAACATTAGACTGCTACAGTTAAGAGTGTTGGTTTTGCACTTTCTAAAGTTCCATTAGATGGACATCTTAACAGCTAATGAACCATATATGTCCATTTCTAAGAATAACAATTGAAAGTTTAGGAGGCTATGTGAACATTCCTGGATAATGGGGACCAAAAAGACTCTTATAGGAGGCTCATAAGTCGCACAGCACATCAGCAATAAAAGGCATGGAGTATGGTTTCTTCCAATGTGCGATCAGCATCAAAGATTTGCAGCAATTTGCACATTTAGAACTACAGCTGTACTCATTCTTACTATTTTGCATATATAATTTCAGATATGAGGAATACCAAAAACTAAAAGGAACGAAACAAAACGAAACCACTCGCAAATGTAGGAATTGTGTAAGAGCATTGGGATTTCAGGACTTCATTCATCAGAGAGAATAGACAGCATTGTCGTGGGTGTGCATTACCAGCCTAAGCAAATTGCAGAACTAACTAGTTTCTCGTCTACAGGAAGCAACAGACAACAAGTAACGAACATTCAATCTCCCTTGTCTAATATCTCTCCGCTCCTTTCTCAATCTTTTTTGGACACCGGGCTTTCGTTATGCTTTTACCAGACTGAAGGCCACTGCATAACTTCTCTTCTGTCTTTTTGAAGGGCAGGATGATTACATGCACGTATAGAAGGTTCAAAGAAAGCACAGAAAGAACAAGAAGGAGAGTGTTCTGTTTTTTGACCCTTTTGGTTTTGATGATTGCAAGAGCTGACGTTGACGAAGTACGGTTAAGTAAGAATTTCTACCAAGCTAGTTGCCCAGGGGTTGAAAATATAGTGAAGCAAGCAGTACAAAAGAAGGCAAAAGAAACAATTATCACGATTCCATCCACTCTACGCCTGTTTCTCCATGACTGTTTTATTGAGGTACGGACCGAAAAACTCTACTTTCGATTTCAGAACAGAACAATCCATTAAGCTATACATCTATTTCTAAAGTGAACAACCTGCCTGTATTGTAGAATTGTACAAACGAAAAAAGAAGGCACACAATTCTGATAGTGTTTTTAAGTAGAAAACTAAAGAAACCTCAAAGCAGGCATACAACTTGGTGGGGGCCTTTAGAAAGTTTATGGTTAATTGCGTACAGTGTGTAACAATGTCAGAGAACTGTTGGGCTTACAGACTAACAAAGCTTTATCTTTAGTTTTAGTTAACACCCAATGAAATGCCCTAGAAATCCAGTTCAACTACCAGATCACTATTTATGCAACCGAAAAAGAAGATCAGCCTGCAAACTCACTGTTTTCGGAACTGGCATCAACGATTAAACTTCCTCTATAATCACAGGGCTGTGATGCCTCAATAATGATTTTCTCACCAATAGGCGACGCAGAGAAGGATGCACCTGACAACCTCTCACTTGCAGGAGATGGATTTGATACTGTTATCAGGGCAAAGAAGGCAGTAGAAGCTGTTTGCCCGGGGGTTGTCTCCTGTGCAGACATTTTAGCTCTTGCAGCCAGGGATGTTACCGTCCTGGTAAGCGACTGCGTGTATTATCATATTTCATGCAATCTACCTCAAGGCTTGACTGCACAAAATCACCCAAATTGGACTTTTCCGTTGTAACTCAGAACCTTCAATGAGTCTTCTCTAGGATAACGGATCTATGAAATTTCCTTCAGGGCTGAAATTACAGTAATGTTATTATGTTCA
>ONZK01002090.1:67341-109070 GCA_900322385.1 Pharnaceum exiguum | reverse complement strand
CGATGCTTTTGAAGCATCAACTAGTCTCCTATTCTCCAATAGAAGCATATAGTTAGCACTCCTCTCTCCTAAAGCATCCATTAAGAATATTATTTTGGATTTCTCTTAGACATGAGTATATCACCAGTTTAGTTCAGTCTTGATGTTGAGCATTCTCACTCAAATGCTGAGAACATTCAAAATATGCTTTGTGACTTGTATAGTGACGAGATTGCATGATTCATCTTTCGATGTTTGAGCTTCATAATCTAAAATTCTAAATGTTGTTGGTGGGTGGTAGAGCTGTTGTTGGATTCCTTTATTTTGTCCGGGGTTATTATCATGACTTATTGATATATCAGTGATATTATCGCGTACCTTATCAAGTTCAGACACATTTTAGATAGTTCTTGAGTGCATTCCCCTTCAATATTTGTGTCATTGTTTGTCCTTTATGTTGTACTGCCGATGATTATGTACAATAAGTTTTTGCTATGAAATATTTGTTTGGGATTTGGGTGGCCTATCCCGAGGGACAATCTATCTTTAATTTATCTTTTTTTTGTTGTTGCACTCCCTTGACCACAATAGTGAATAGTAAAAGAGCCATATTTGTAAGATGAGTGTGGCTGAGATGCATTTGTTACGAATTTTAGATGAATGATATGGCATGCAAGGATGGTAGGAGGGATAAGGTGAGTCAGAAAAATATCATTGAGAATATTGGAAGGGTGGAAGGGTTCACGAGCAGAGAGCAAAGAGGGTAGGGTAGAGGAGGTAGAGGGAGGCCTCGACAAAGATGGATGAGAGTATGGTTGCAGATAGGAAGGGATGGAGAGACTTTGTCAAAGTCAAGGATTGCGCTTGGGTGTTGAGGTGGTTTGTATGTCGTGTGCTATGTTTGTGTGTGTGTCGACCCGCATCTTGTGTGAAGTTGGACCCGCGTCTGCTTAGCAAGGTCCTTGCTAGTGGACCCCAAATAGTTTCCTTACACAAATGCAATTATCTTCTATATATCTTTTTTATTTTCTGTTTCATGACTGTGAATGGGTACCTTACATCCTTGAACTCATTTGATTTGCTGTAACCTTTTGATCCGAAATCTCCTCATATACATGTTTGTCATGGAAGATTTGGAGATTGTGAATGTTGAGATCTATTCCAGAGGTCCCAAGTTTGGGTCTCCTCATGGAACACAGGCCAAGCCTGAAATGCCCTTGTTATCCACAACACAAACTGTGGTGATATGTGTGTTTCCCCGTTTCTGTGTCAATGTCTCAAATATGCTGAGTGGCAATGCAATTGATGAATAAGAATAAGAATGTTCTTATGTAGGTCACATGTCAAAAGAGGAAGTACTTTTGGTTAACTTATAATGTGACATTGGAATATCTGAAGGTGTACTGAAATCATTAATTTTGTTTTTCAGTTGGGTATTGATTAAGCTTTGACCGTGAATATGATCTTATAGGGAGGGCATGTTCTTTAGTACTTATTTTCAGTACAGTTCAGTCTTAGAATGACATCTGATAATCACCCGGATTTTTGCAGATGTTCCACCTGATGCCTACCCCTCAAGGAAGCTTCTACGTGCAGAATGACATTTTCAGGCTCAACTATGCTTGAGACCTGTATTTCTATTTCAATATCAGAAGCAGATGCATGGAAGAGATGATCATGTTCTTGTTTTGCTGTTTTGAGTCGTAGCCTGAGGCACAAGCATAGACCTTGATTGACAAAGAAAATCTGAAGTACCAGAATTTCGTTATATGATAAATTTTTGTTGTCTGTTTTAGCATTAGCAATGTCAGTGTCTATGTGCTTAGTGGTGCATTACTACCTGAAGCCTCATATCTGGTTCACTGTTAAGTATTGATGATGAGATTATTTTGCAAATAGATTGTTATGCGAATGCTTCAATTGACATGTGCATTGGTCTTAAATTGCGCGCTTTTCAACTTTCAGCGTGTATTCTACTTCTTATTGTAGAATGTATCCCTCGTCTACGTAGTCGAGGCCTTGCGTTTTCAAAGAACGATTATAATCTTACTCCGTATTTGTTAAGCCGCTTGTTCCATGACTTGGTTCAAGTGAGATGATCTGAATATCGACTTATGTTCTCAAGAAAGTTACTTACCTTGTCCAAAACAAAAACAGGATATATGCATAAATTTCCATGACTAGAGAACCAATTGTGTGGTGTTGTGGAAGCACATTTTCTTTAGCGGTTCTTTTACAGATCCGCTTCTTAAATGCGTTTTGTAAAAATAAGATGCTTCTTTTGATGCTTCGAATAGCGAGTCTGCCCTTGTTGATTTTTTTTACTATCTATAGAGACTACAGAAAATAAGCAAATTATTCGTCAATTGAAATTGGAATAATTATCTTGTACTTCGAAGACAAGTATAGTATTTGAGCCGAGTCCTCTTCGATCAGGAACAGAATAATGATTGAGCTAAAAGTGCGATGGCAAGTCGGAAATCCAATTGCAATACAACTAATCTAAAAGAAGTAAAACAAAAGTTTCTATAGAAAGAGAAAATAACAATAACATGACTCTTTTTACATTGTGGTTTCCGGCACGTACAAACAGACATTCATGATTTCTTTCTTAAAAGAGTTAAGATGAGCTAGGATGTGTATGGCACTCTTCAATTCTACACGACGCAAGTAGATCGCAATAACTTGATTCCCTAATCCTCACTTTTCTTTGCGCTACTTTCCTTCCTACTCAATCCTTTTGTCATTTTCTTCACCTTTAGCCTTTAAGTAATGCCTCTATGACAACTTGATGACTTGATCCCATCAGTACATACTAAATCACTATAACAAGCAAGTACTCGCACATCACACTCATTGGTAAAGCCAATAAGCTAACGTAGCTACACCAAAATATTCCTCCTTTTTTTTCGTTTATTTGTAATAATCCACGTTCCAAACCCGGTTTATTTCGCCAGCTCAGAACTGCTCCAGACAGCAGGTTGATCAAGAAATGGCGGACTGGGGGCCGGTTTTTATCGCTGTTGTTCTGTTCATAATTCTAACTCCGGGGTTGCTTGTACAGATACCTGGACGAAACAGGGTGGTGGAGTTCAGTAGCTTCCAAACAAGTGGTCCGTCTATTTTGGTCCATGCCCTTCTTTACTTTGCCTTCATTTGCATTTTCTTGTTGGCCATTGGTATTCACGTCTATATTGGTTAATCCACTTCCTGCTTCCCTTAGCTGGAAAAAGAAAAAAAGAAACACAAGTATAAGCAATGGTATTGAATTCTTTTTTTAGACAACAGGATTGATATTCTTTTTTTCTTTTTGATTCAAAATGAGCCACTATCATGACTAATATTTGGTCAGTGACTACAATGTGTTTCTCAAAGTTGTGCAATTTGTAGCTTTTTTTTTGCTTCTCTTGTCATGTTCATATATATGTTCTACTTGTCTTCTTGATCAGGCTATTCTCCCCTACTCCGATTTTTTTATTCCAATTTTCCAAGGATAAAATAGTTTCCATTTATCCGCTCGTAGTATTGGCACGGGATACTTGCGTTTATTTTATTTTATTTTATTTGTTAGAATTGAAAATTTATGTAGGAAATTTTGTATTTTTTACTATAAAATTGTTTTTAAGTATGATATAGTTGGGAAATTACTTCCGATCGCACATATTTCCATAAATGCATCAGAATAGGAGTCTTTTCCCAAACAATAGTTCTTAAAAAAAAAATTCCACTTAACCCACACTTACAAACTATATCCCAAATTACCGTCCACGTCACCCCACAAGACGGCCTCGTGACGGAATTAAAAAGTCGCCATCGTCAATGGCGAGTTTCCAGCTCTAAGTCGCCACTTTAATAGACATAAGTCGCCCCCGCTTGGGGCGACTTTGTGTGTAATAAAGATTGTCAGATTTGGAAAATAAGGGAATTTTTGATGCTTTTCCCTTACTTTTCCACGCCAAAAAGCGTCGAAATAAGATGCTGACCCTTAAACCTAAAATGTCAATCACGTTTTGATGTTTCAAAGCGTCGAAATTTCACAAATTGTGGACCCAAAATACTGTCTATAATATTGGAGAAGCGTGGGTGCCATTATCGTTGCTTTTCTGCGTGGGTGCCATTATCGTTGCTTTTCTACGTGGGAAAATTATCAAAAAGCGTCAAAAAATTCCAGAAAAAAGAAATTTCTGCGCGGCTCAGTCGCCTTTTGCGGAGGCGAGTTACTATGAGTAAAGCGCCTCCAGAGGTGGCGGCTTAGTTCTTATTAGTCGCCACGCCCGGTGGCGACTTACCTCTTCCGTCACGGGACCGTTTAACCACATGACATGGACGGTAGTTCGGGAATATGTTTGAAACTAGAGGTTGACTCAGAATAATTTTTTTTAGTAACCTCAACTTGGGCAAAGACTCTTAGAATATGATATCTAACTTTTATTTCCGTCAATTAATAGAAGTTAGTTTTTTTTTCCAATGGTGTGCCTAAAAAGTAGTGTGTACACATATATTTTCTATTGCTTTTGGTATATAAAAAAAATTGTAAAAAATTTTAAATGTAAAATTAACTAAACAAACACTTACATGTTTGAAAGCAATATTTGACATATAAAGATGATCTTTATTAATGTGAAGCAACAATCTTGATCAAGCTTTAATGTTAGTCTATATCTATATGCCAAAAACAATAACCACGATAAGAAACTATATGCGGAAAAAAAATTACATGGCAGATTAGAGTACGTTCCACGCGGCTTCAAAGTTTGATGAACAAAAGAATTAAACTTCTTGATATCTTCAAATAAAGTTGTACTAGTAATTGACCTCGATCAATAACAGCCAAAGAACAAATGAAGTTTTTGATATAGTTGAAGAAATTGACATAGACTCTATTTAAACTCCAATTCTTAGGTACACAGGGTATACCCTGTGTATTTATAACTAGTATTACTACATTTATCATTAGTCACATTTTTAATGTCATTAGTCAGTCCCCGTATACCCTGTGGATTTATAACTAGTATTACTACATTTATCATTAGTCACATTTTTAATGTCATTAGTCAGTCCCTTTATAATTAGTTATAAATCAATAGGGTGTACCCGTACACCCGGTGTACAAAGACTTGCCGCTATTTAAAACGTGCCAAAGTACTGGATAATTAAAGTTACCAAAGAATAACATTATTGCTAAACATTCTTGTCGGCAAATCCCCTTTTATCATTATACACTCGTCCTAACTGATTTAAAAATTAAAAGGAGTTACGAAAGAATAACTATAACCGCCAACAATGAATACCAAGAAATAACCAAATCAACTTTCACCATTAATAATTTGTCACTTAAAGGTGCAGTTCAAAAAAATCTAGGAAAATAACAAAAAAAAAAATCGCCGAAAAAATTGTACTCATATTATTATGAAGCATTATTAGGCAGCCATTGGAACTCTTTCACTCTACTATTTGTCCTTTTTTAAATTAAACATATATAACGTATTTTATTAAATTTAATTGGAAATGAATGTCCATATAATCTCTTTTTTTTACACATAAGCATGATCAACCAATTAGAAAATGGCAACATATTTTTTGCTCCTATTAAAATTTAAAAGGAGGGAGGTTATTTATTACTCTCTCCACGTAACTCTTTTATATAATAGTAAGATTGTAAATAAAGCTCATTGTAATACTTTGGTGAAAACTATTTCGGCGAGTATACTAGCTATATATATCACATAATACTTTGTCGATTAGGTTACAAGAACTAAAATGCCATGACAGTTAGTTCCTTGGTAATGTAAACTATAATGCCATGACAGTTAGTTTCATGTGACTCTTGGGAAATAGTTAAACGAGAGGATCACCACAAATGAGGTGTAGTCAACCATATTGAAGTTAATCGAACTATATTGACTTTTCGATTCTCCTACAAAATAGATACGTGAAACCAGCCCCTTGGTATGCCGGGGAGAGCCCCTTTTTTATAATTAAAAAGACGCTAGTTTTATTAAAACTGGAAGAAAAAAAAACCCAACAAACAGCAGGAACCAGACAGCAGAGTCACAAAAACACCTGATAAATTACAAAAACCATTCAATGCTAGTCCCATCTGAGATAGCTCCACTTTTGGCAAGAGCATCATCTTCTTGTTCGCTTCACGTAAAACATGCTTCACTTCAATCTTCTGTATCACTGTCATGAGGTTTTTCATTTTGTTCCATTTGAAATGCATGTTCCACGGGCAGCACACCTTATCACTCGCCCATAGGATAGCATTTTTCGAATCTGATTCAAGTAACAAACCCTTCTCCCATAACCAGCTTCCTCCTTGTATTGAAGTCTCAAGTGCAAAGATAATGGCAAGAAACTCAGCTTCATTTGAGTCTCGGATACCAACATGGACCGAGAATTTGCAGAGTATAACACCGTCATCTCCTCGCAGCACCCCACCAATGCCAGCCCTTCCTGGTTTTCCAAACGCTGAGTCATCAACATTCCATTTAAAACGTCCCAACGGAGGTGGAGACCATGCTAGAGAAGGCCTAACACACTTTGGGTTAGACCATCTTAAAACTCCTTCCAGGCATGAGATTACTTGGTCAACAGTTTAAGGGAAGTTCACGCACCACATTCGAGCCCAGACACCAACTCTCAATTTAATTGAGAAGCACACCTCCTGCCAGGAATTGAATTTTTTATCAAAGATTCTGCTGTTTCTTTCGCTCCAAACAGCCCAGATTACCGCATGAAAAACGGAAACCCATAGCTTATTCTGGAAATCGCCATTGATCTCTGCGCACCAAGCCTTCCAAATATCACAGGGCTGAAACGAAAACACTATGTGGACACCCCACCATCTCAAGATCCCACCCCACACATTCCATTTGAATTTACAGTGGAAGAAAATATGCTCCACCGATTCATCTGGTTCACCACACAAAGAGCATTTATTGTCGGACATTAGAATGATCCCAAGGGCAGCGAGTTTGTTCCTTGTGTTCAATTTTTTCAACAAAAATCTCCATACAAGTAGTTCAGCCGAAGGCGTTGCCACACCACGCAACAACCCTTTGACTTGTGGAAATCTGTCATCAACCGCAGTGCTTTGCTTGTAAAGGGCCAAGCAAAACGATTTAGGGGAGTACGTACCTTTCGGGTCAAACTTCCAGCAAATCTTATCAATGCCATTAACATTCAGGTGACCCTCCAAAAGAACATCCATCAAGCCATGTAATAACTGTTTCTCCCATTCAAAAAGCCGCCTCCTCCACACGAAATTCCATTCCCACACTAAGCCATTCCACACACCCATAGTCGAGATCATGGCGTCCTTTGGACTGAAACTTGAAATAAACGCGGAAATCTCTCCTTCAGTGTACTCTCACCAATCCAAGTGTTGAGCCAAAACCTGGTACATGTATAACAATTCAAATGCCTCGAGCGATAACAGTATCAAAAGCCTTCCCCCATTGTCGGATACTCGCAATAGCTGACCACAAACCACCATTCCCATAATGTTTTCCACTAATATCTTAACAGCTTGGATCAATGTTGTGAACTGAGCATACAATTCTCTTCCACAACACAAGGGCCTCATCGGAGAAGCGCCACCACCATTTAAATAATAGCCCCGGATTTTTAATTAATAAGTCACCAATACCCAGTCCCCCCAGGGCCTTCGGACGCTGCATAATCTCCCACTTTATCGAGGGTAAGCCGTCTTTTCGATCTCCCCTCCAAAAAAAATTCCTTTGTAATCTAAAAATCTTCATAGCCACCTTCCTAGGATTTCTGAAAATGCTCAAGTAATA
Source organism: Pharnaceum exiguum (assembly GCA_900322385.1). Lineage (NCBI taxonomy): Eukaryota > Viridiplantae > Streptophyta > Magnoliopsida > Caryophyllales > Molluginaceae > Pharnaceum > Pharnaceum exiguum. Next base: position 101,289 of record ONZK01002090.1, on the reverse strand, counting down.
AATAGGGAGATTATTGGGAACAACTTTAATCAAAGTGAGCATGCCCGCTTTTGACAAACATTTCGACTTCCATCCAGCGAGTCTACTACTTGCATGTCTTGGGTTAGCACCAAGGGGTACCCCAAGATAGTTAACAGGTAGTGAAACTGAATTGCATCCCATTTGATTTGCAATAAGATCAGCCCATGCTTGGGGCAACCTAATGGTAGAAATAGCAGACTTGGCGAAGTTAATAACCAGCCCAGAAGCTACGGAGAAGCAATCCAAAATCCGACGGATATTGACTAAAGAATTTACATTTGCAGGGGAAAAAACAAGAGTATCATCCGCAAACTGCAAATGAGTTAGTTCAATACCATGACAACCCACTTTCAAGCCATCAATCAAATTTTGCTTCACCGCTCGAGAGAAGAGTTGATTAAGCGCTTTAGCAACAATAATGAAAAGGTAGGGGAGAATGGATCACCCTGGCGAAGCCCGCGCTCAGTTTTGATAGGTTCGGTGGGAGACCCATTGAGAAGGACAGAGAGAGAGGCAGTGGTTAAACACTCTTCAATCCAGTGGCGCCACCTTGTCCCAAAGCCCATCAACTCGAGAACATGGTCAAGAAAGTCCCATCTAACCATAACATAAGCTTTTTGAAAATCAAGCTTGAGCAGAACACCTTGGTGTCTTACTTTTTGGTAGCCAGTTAACAACTTCATTGGCGATTAAAGCACCATCAAGAATTTTTCTTCCATCTACGAAGGCTGTCTGCGCCTCTCCCACCAGAACAGGCATAAAACTCTTCAGTCTCTCGGTCATAATCTAGGCAATAATCTTGTACAAGCAACCCACAATACTAATTAACCGGAAATCAGAGACACTTTTAGCGCCATTAAATTTAGGGATCAGCGTTACCCATGTTACATTAGAGCCACGAGGTAGACGTCCACTTTCAAAAAAAGCAATGACTTCCCTGCAAAAATCGTCCCCTACAACATTCCACATCTTTTGTACAAAGCCAAGATTGTAGCCATCGTACCCAGGGGCTTTAGACGGACAACATGCAGACCGCATTCTTGATTTCATCAAGCCCAGGAATAGTCTCAACCATTGAAGCTTGATGGGGCTCAAACTTAGGAAAGTTTTCAGAAGACAAAGTGAAGGATGGTAACTTGTCTTGTTTATAAATAGCTTTGAAATGGTTAATAATCGCCTTTTTGACAGACGCTTGATCACGAATCAGATTACCATCAACCATTACCATCAACCTTCAGTACTTTAATGAGCTTCTTTTTCTTTCTCATAGTAGCTAGAAGATGAAGGTAGCGGGTGTTCCGTTGTTTAATTCAGAAATGTGACAAGGAAACTTAAAGTCAAAGTGTAATTATATAGAGCCATCTCCCCAACGACGGTCTAAAAAAAATTCTAGCTCAGCGAATACTTACTAAATAAATCCGAGGCTGCCGTAACACGTATGGACAGCACTAACGCAGCACTAACGCCGTCACAGAAAATCAAACAATCAAGAAGTCGCCTCCATCGAAAGCGACTCAAAGTAAGCATAGTCGCCTCCATATTGCACTATTTAAAAGAAAAATCAAGCCTTTTTTGTCATTTGAGCTAAGGATTTTCTCGCACGGTAAAGTATACCGAATCCCATTCTCTCTCTATTTACTGCTACTGCTTTTCCCTTTCCTAGCTACTGCCTTTCCCTTTCCTTGTCTCCTCTTAACTGATTGCTTTCAACTCCAAAATGCCCTAAATACCATAAATTTTCAATCTTTTAGGCCTTCAAGATTATTCCCTTACTAGCCCCAAATTTGCAAATAGTTCTAAATTTTCATTTGAAACCATATCTTGTTCTATGAAATAGAAGATGCCTTGCTTAAGGCATGGCTTTGTTGAAGTTTTGGCCTTGCTTCGATGATCTGATGCCATGTTGTTTAGACGAAAGGACCAAGATTGAGAACCATATCGTGTACCAATAAGCGTACCTTTTTATTGCTAGGTCGAACATTATATAGGAGAAATATTCCGAACTTTTTTGTTATGAGTGATGTGAGACAAATAAGAGCGAGCCAAAGGGTTTCTGAGACAGGTCGTCAGGCTTCATATTTATTACTACGTACTTAGGACTTCTACTATCAAAGAACAACAAGAAATATGGGACTTAGTAGATTGTTCTGGAAACAGAAAATGGAGGTGAAGATCAATAAAATAACAAAGATGAGTTTCAAATAGCTGGAGGCTTCGTACATTTGTTAACCATTGCAACCTAAAGGAGTTCCTCTTTCCGAATCCAACCGTGCGTGGCACGAAACTGGGTTATCTATGAGATCAAAAGTGTGTCACATCTGACAAATTTAATGACCAGAGCAAAGTTTACACCTGTATTTTATGTAGAAGCCATGCCCCAGAACACAGGAACACATTACAAGGAAAAAGTGAAATACATGAAAAGATGAATATAATACCCTGTAAGCAATGCAGATTTACTTTCATCAAACATTGTCATATCAGCTTATACATAAACATGGATATCAAGAGCAATAAGAAACAACATGAGCAGCAAACTGTAGACAACTGTGTGAAAAAAAATGGCCGGTACGCTGGTTTTCATGTTCATAAAGCCGATAGGATGTTCCTTTCCAGGTACTTGAACGATCAAACCGGGCGAGAGAAACGCAAACAGGGCAGAAGCTATAAGCGGTGCAGCCCAGTCATTCATCTTTCTCTCTGTCTTCCGAAACCCACACGAAAGAATTTGGAGAGCAAAACCGCAGAAGAAGAATACTGAGAGAAAGCAAAGAGTAGAAGGAGAAAGGATGAGCTCAGTGAAGACGATTCAAAGTAGGAAACAAAAGCCAAATGATGATGCAAAAAGGCTCCAACTTTGGATGGAGAATAAGATACCCTCAAGAGCACAAATATTATCAACCAACTACCAGCTTTAATCTCCAATATCTTATCACTCTACTAGCTAGGATAAGGTTAGCATAATCTCTTTTGGTATGTCAAGCTCACATGCAGCCTTTATGGGTTCATTTGGCTATCATTTGTACTCAAAAGGTTGCGTACATCCTGACCTCATCGAATGGAGATTTACACTCGGTTGTTGTTGTACTCAGAAGTTGCACCTAACAGTTGTTTGGTATAATGGTCGAGTCACCAGTAACTGACCACTCAGGGGCTAATATGAGGCCATTGTGAAGAGGGGCCGACCCATACTTTAAAAAAAAATGTATTACAAGGGGCACTAAGAACACCGAAATGAGCATGCTTGTTCCACTGAGCAACAGTCAAATTGCGGGTATTCTACTGACCCAGAAAAGGCGATTAGGAAACTTTTCTAGAGTTTTCTAAGGATAAAAGGTTAGTACTAGAGAAAAGAAAGCTTACGCCTGTACAATCTAGTCAACTGAATTGGAATTAGTGGATTATTCAATTGATTGTAAAGACAGTAACAAGGTAGTCATTTCATATCTACCTCATTTGTCTTAATACCGAGAGCTGCCTTTGTCAACTTTTCTGTGCACGGTTATCAGGGCACAATTTTTGCTGTCAATCTGAAATGGTGGGGATTAGGAATAATCACATATCATTAGTCCTACTTTTGGTCACAGGGCCCAGGCATGATACAAAGGTGTGGCGAGAATTCACAGAAAGGAGTATTTCATCAATTCTTAATCACTAATAAATGAGAAATTAACACATGGGGGATGCAGTTGAAAACTATCCTGCACCCATCATTATGGGACATATACTATCACTCTGTACTCCAAAAATCAAACACAAGTATAAATAAAAATACAAGAATAATTACAGGTATAGTGATGGGCTACAACTTATGATGCTCCTGTAGTAGAAGCATTTTGATCACTGTCCTATCAATCATGTTGAATTGTTGATACCCATATGCTATGTTTCATGAAAAACTTCATTCACAACAAGTATTTGTGTCAAACGATAGATACATGCATATGGGTGCAGGTCACTATAGCCCTGCACCCATATCAGTAGATAGCAGATGCAGGTACCAATTGCCAGATTGAAGGAAGAGAGAAAAGGATCCTAAGTACCAAATAACAGATTTAATAGAGATGAAATGACCAGATTTGTTAAAAGAGCATATAGCAGATAAATTGCCTGCCAAACACGGCCGGAGATCAGAATCCAGGAAATTATACAAGAGTTGGGTCAGTTCGCAGTTACTAACCTGTATCAGGAATCCTTGTGACATTGGTATATACAGTCCAAGTGACCAAGACTCCCAGAGCTGAGTATCCGTTTTGATGAAAGAAGCCAATTTTTATACCTGAAAGTAAAAAGTCCACCGTGTGTATACTCATCAATTTAGCAGGATCACCTATACAATTATACATATCCCCGATATGAAAGTCACCCAGAAGACTGCCTCAACGAATTGTAATGCACACAAATATACATTTTAGGTCATCAAAAAAGATAGTCCTCCATTGCGCCTTGAAAATTTCTAACCTTTCTATCATCCATATCACCATTCTCAGAATGTCTGCTTGCAGTCATATAACCGCCTTTCCTTTAGTAGCCAGTCACACATCGTAGAACCCTAGCCATATAAATTCACTATTTAGTATAACGAATAAAAAACACTTTGGACTCCATCGTATCCAGCAAACTGATGCAATCTTCTCTTGGTCTTCATACACATCACTTGAAGGAAAAGGTTTACCCGTGGCCTTTCTACAAAACTCCACTTTCATCCTCCTTCTCTTTGTGCTTTGACAAGATCCTTTCTGTGACACATGTAAATATAATGACCCAAAATGGAAAGAACACTAAAAATTTCAGCCATGTACTTAATCTAAGACGATATTGCAATCGAAGTGATAATGCACTAATTATGGGTCTACGGCGGCCAAAAAGATAAACCATGTCGGAAATCTCATGCTCCATATACCTGCAGCCATATCTGCTTTCCTTGTACACTAGTAGTAGTCAAAGATATGTTCATTTCTTGTTTGACAGTATAAGTTGTAGCCATATGTATTCAATTTCATGAGTTAAAGAACCACTTACAGCTCCGAAAGACCTACAAAATATAGGTTTAAGACCGCCAAAAAAAGACAGTGTTTTTGTGTCTTGCAAAATTGACACACATGAAATTTCAAATTTCACGCTCATCTAGTCATCTTCTAACAGGAATGGTAATATATACTCAGATTGATGAGCCCAATGAACCACTTTAACTCCAAAAATGCCGAGGGATCATAATTATTGTCTGTATACTGAGAAAGGACTTTTTGACCATTGTTCCATACTCAGATTTTCTCTTTCTGCTCGTGTTTTAGCAAGATCCCATATCTGAAACATACAAACATAATGCTCCAATATAGGCAAGATACCACAAACTTCCGTCATGTACTTAAAGTACCGCAGCCCTTCATCCACCTTTCCAGTTTGAACACAAGCCGTCAATACCCCCACAAACGTTATAGCATCCGGCATTACATTTTCCTTCAACATCTGCTTAAAGACATCCAATGCCTCCTCGCCACAACCGTGCACACCTAAGCTAGTAATCATCGAATTCCACGTAGCCAAGCTACGCTCTTCCATCATATCGAAAACCTCCCTCGCCTCAACTAAACTACCACATTTACTATACATATCAACTAGCGCGGTCCCTAAAAAAACATTGAACTTAACCCCAATCTTCAAAGCATTATCATGAACCCAAGCTCCCAAACTTACACTGTCCAACTCAGTACACGCTCTAATCAAACTAACAAGAGTAAACTCATTGGGCATCACACCGGCCGCCTGCATTTCCGAAAACAACTCCAACGCCTCTCCCGCCCTCCCACTCGCAACATACCCATTAATCATAACACTCCAAGAAACCACATTCCTAACCGGCATTCGATCAAAAACCTCTCTAGCAGCATCCACTTCTCCTAACGCCACAAACCCAGAAAGCATAATCGTCCACGACACCACATTCTTCACACTCATTCCATCAAACACCTTCTCTGCACACCGCAAACGCCCGCATTTCAAGTACATATCCAACAACGTACTCTTAACATAAACATCATTACCGAAATAACCCTTCTTAACAGCAAATGCATGGACCATTCTACCTCTTTGATCATCCAATGAGGCCCCACAAGCTTTCATAACAAATGGAAAAGTAAACTTATCAGGTACAACGTTAGAACAGAGCATGAGATTGAAGAGAAAGAGAGCCTCCTTTGGATATCCGTTGTTAGTGTGAGCTCTAATTAGTATGTTCCACGTGAATGCAGGTGGGTTTTTGATTTGGTTGAAGATTTTTCTCGCTTGTTTTATTTTCCCGTAGGTAGCGTATAGTCTAAGTAAGTTGGTGGCTAATAAGTGGTGAGTTTTCTTGTTTTTGTTTTTATTTTTTGGAGTGAGGTGTGATTGTGGTGATTTGATGATGTTGGCGTGGATTTGAGTGAGGTGTTTGTATGACGTGCAGCGTTCGAGGAGGGAAAGTGGGTCCAGGTGAGAAGGGGCAGTGGGTGAAGCCATGAAAAGGGTCAACGGTGAAAGGTCAGACTGGTTATGGTTGGTTCACTTGGTTGTGGGTGTGGTTGTCGGTATAGGTGGATGTCTGGATGAGGCTATGACCTCAAACCATATTTCCATGGATGATGGATTGGCTAAGGCGCTAAGCTTTGCTTGGCTTTACACACTTTGAAAAATATGAAGAAGAAAAAAAATATGCCAAATTGATGTAATAATATAGACTCTGGTAATAATTCAACTTCAGAAATTAGTATGAATAATTTCTACTATATGCCTTGTACCGCGCAATGATCTAATTAATATGTCAATTTTAATGTAACATTGCATCAAGCTATTATTTTAAATTTTAACTGTGAAATATGTCAATTTTAATGGATATATATGTAGCCAAATTAATAAGTTTATATTTTGACATATTTTAAAATTTTATTGGATCGCTATGAGTAATAAGGGTTGAAATGGGAATTATTTTGAAAAATATTGAAAGTCGGGATATTTTGAATAAATCGAGCAAAATATGAATTATTCATTGCAATTTTGACAAAAATAAATTTTAAAAAATATTTAGTTTAGTGTAGCAATGATGGAAAACAACAAGAGGAGATAAATTCAATATGGTAGTCCTCATTTTGGCATGATGTAATAATATCAATTCATTTATCTTTAAATTAAGGATTTGTCCTAGTTATGCCCTAAAAATGTGGTTGTAGAGTGTAATTATAAAATTACATTAAATTTTTATTATTTATTGGATATAATTTTTTTAATTAATTATCACCTATTTTATTTAAGTATATTTTTTTCTTAAATCATGAATAGCGGAATAATACTTGTAATATTCATTTCAACATTGAGTCAATAATCTCCTTTTTCTTCTTTGATTTTTCTATAATAGATACATATTGACTAACCAACTATTATATCAACCTATAAGAGATAGTCATGTAATTAAAAAATTTCTTTTGATAATGTAATAGTCCATCTTTATTATTTCTCTTTAATATATTATTAAAAATTTATACGATGATTATTTTTGATGGAATAATGAAATATAAAGTTGCCAATTACCTTAACTTTATTAAAGACGGAAAAAAAAGGATGAAAGACTTTATATAAATGAAGAGTATACTCAAGCAAGCTCCGTATCGATCGACCCAAACCTCAGTATATTTTTGTGCAAGTATAGATCTTCGTCGCAAAAATTATAATCAAGCTATTGTTGGTCTTCATACTACTAATTCAATCTTGTGCAATCCTCAAATTGATAATATTGATTACACTATAGGTGAAATAAAAAAACCACTGAGAAATAAACAAGACTTTTACAAAAGGCAGAATTTTTTTGTTCAAACAAGAGAGAAACATTTAAACTATAAAAGAAAAATATTACGAAAAATAACATTATATGCCGAAAATGACCTTACATGGTCTTCTAAAATGATATATTCAAGTTCGGGATGGCATGGTAGAGGAGAGAAAGAGTGAGGGAGGGAAGCTAGGGCCTAGAAAAATCAACTAATAAAATATTAAAGGACACTAAAATGTAAAATGATATAAGGGTGCATTTAATAATTAATTCTCACTAATAGGAGTATTTTTTTCTTCTTTTGTAATTTAAAAACATTATTAATGACACTCTCTCTATTACATAATCAATTTTCCATTATATTTGGTAGTTGGCATATTTTCCGAGGAAGTTGTCATTTGACAAAGGAAAAATTGTAAGAAATTACCTTAATTTCACCATTTTTTGCGAAATACTACCTTATATATTTTTTTTTGTAAGATACTACCTTAAGTTATGTATTTTTTGTTTTGTAACACCTTCAAACTCAAAAATACCAGAATTGCCCTTAAAAAAATAAAAAATCAAAGTTCTACGAATTAACAAATAATTAATTTCCACAAAAAATTATGAATATCAAAACTAAACACACCTCCATATTATTTAATGGGAATATAAAACACATGCTTTATTATTTTTGTTTTTTTATTAAAGGGTATATTTGACTTTTTTAGAATCAAAGGCACTACAAAATAAAGAAAATATAATATAAGGTAGTATGTTACAAAACATTTTATATAAGGTAGTATATCGCAAAATACGATAAAGCTAAGGTAGTTTTTTACAATTTTTCCGACAAACCTAACTTTAATAAGTGGGAGGGAATGTCGTGGACTTGTGGGTGATCAAATGATGGCAATGGGTCTAAAATAGTAATAAAAAAAAATCGAAAAACTAAAATAGAAAGAAGATTGGAAATTTGGAAGACAAATTAAGATAGAAATTGGGGAGAGAATTTTATAAGGGAGAGATTATCGGTTTCTAATTTTTTTTAAAGAAAATATAACATAATATGTTAAGATTTCAATTTATCAAAAAAAGATTTCAATTTATCGGTTCTCCAAAGAAAAAAAAGAATTCAACTTATCACGTAGGCAAATCTGATGCTGACTCTCCTATCAAAAAAGAAAAAAAAAAACTGATGCTGACTCAAGTCAGTGATGAAGTAGAAGTGTAGACCATCAGCAAAGTGAGTCCATCCAAAACGTACCAAAATAAATACCAATACAATACTCAACTTCCCTTTATTGTGCTTTCCGCCCTTCTCGATTCCTCCTCAATCATCTAGCCACCTCGGTCCCTTCTCCTCTACACTACACTCTCTTCCTCACCGCTCTTTTAATTTCCCACACCGCTCTCTCTCTCTCTCTCTCTCTCTCTCCATGGCAGACTGGGCACCGGTGCTAGTAGGAGTGGTGTTATTCGTGCTGCTACAACCTGGACTTCTGCTGCAAATACCAGGTTACAACCGAGCTATTGAGTTCAGTGGTATGAAGACCAACGGCAAGGCTATTTTCATTCACACTCTTATCTTTTTTGCCCTTTATACCATCCTCATTCTCGCTGTCCATCTCCATATCTACACTGGCTGATGTGTCTCGATCGTGATCTAATTAATGAAATACAGTTATACTGCCTCCTCCTTTTTAATTTAACCGTACGAGTAGTATCTTTGCTTATTAGCTTAGCTAGTGTTGTATTGACTTTCTTATTCCTATGATGAATGTTAAGGAGAAATGTATCCTTCTTTTTGTTGTTCTTTTGCTGCTCAAAGTGAAGTATAAAAAGCTGGGTAACTTCAGATGATTCCCTTTTTGCTATGTTGCATCATCATTATTTTTCTTCGCTTTATGAATACTTATTGTGGGTTTTTTATTATTTGGTTGTAGTTCTTGTTAAAAGCTTACACATTTGAGTTTCAGATTGATTGAAAGTATTGCTTGTAGTTTATTTTGTTGTTGATCTGAGATGTTCGATAATGTCAATTGGAAAATGCAATGCAAAATTATCAGAAAAAAATATTATTGCTTAATTGATTATTTATGTATGTATATTTATTTGCCCGTAAAGAGATAAGATCATCTCCATTTCCTGTTCCTTCCTATCTCTCTCTTCTTTGCCTTTTCCTTCTCTCTCTTGATCTAATGGTTAAAAACACCCCCTCTCAATCCAACGTACCAAAATTTCCTTTTCTTTGGCAAATGGAGAAGATCAAACTTAAAAGGCGGAGTTGGTATTTACTAGAGCTTGGCATTGAGCTGATTTGGCTTAAGCGGTTCAATTAGGATGAAAGGTTCAATTCGGATCAAAGTTAACTCGTTGATCGAGTTGGTTCAGGCAAAGTGAAGTCGTAATAGAGCGAGCTGGGTTCGAGGTAGGGGTGTGTAACTCGTTCAAAATCGGTTATAGTAGTTGGCCTAAATCGGTGAAAATTGGCCTAAATTGGATAATTTGGTTCAATTTGTCTCGACTTAGCCGTTATAAGTGTGTCAAAACCAATGAAAGTCGGTCAAATTCGGTCGATAATTCAGTCAAATTCGGTTATAGTCGGATCGATTCGTGTTGTATAAATTGAGCTGAACACGAGGTAAGGATATTTCAAATACGATCAAAGTCGAGCCAAATTGGATCGTGGCCAACTGTGTTGATGTAGTGGTTGTCGAACCCCGGACCCTTGTCTCCACGCCCAATTTATGATACCTAGACTTTCTTAGAACATGCTCAACTTGAGTAGCAATGAATCGAAGCACTATGAGTTCTATTGAAGGCATTGGAAAGACTTTAATTGCTTTCGTCCCTCCTACTGAGGGCATTTTCTTTACCACATAGTCAAGTCATCCTTTTGCGATTGAACTCGTAACTTGGAACATAAAAAGTTTTGAGCCCAACATTCATTCTTATTTATTAGTATATCATTAGAAATGTTTTACCATATAATTTCGTAAATATATAAAATTGTGAGGCTTTTGATAATTGATTGAGTCAGTATAAAAACAATTAAACAAAAAATTAGTTTTTTAAAATTTAGTTAAGCTAAGTATAGTGATGTTATGTTATATTGTTCAGATCAGTGCTAAGTTTATTAACCCTTTGTGCAAGATAGGACTCCTATTGGTGGGGCTAGATCCGGCAGAAATTTTACCCAAGTGGCCCATAATCCGATTCGGAAAAAATAGGTTACGAACACAAAAAAGTCGACATGATCCCAAAAAGCCCCACCAAAATTTTAGTTAAACCCGATCCGGTTGAAACGATCTATTTGTCCAATAAAATTTCATAAATGCACATTTAACATTTTGGGTACGAGTTTTGAGCAAATTTCATTTTGTGTACCTGAAATTTGCATATTATTCATCCGTTTCGATTTGTTGTTCTTAATTCCATTTTGGGCGTTTCAATTTGTTGTTCATGTTTTCTTATTTGGATGTTTTTTTTACACTTTTGCCCTTGATATTAGCCCTTATTACCATTACCTCTCTCTCACACACTACCTTCACTCTTCCAAATAAACCTCCCCTAAAATATTGTGCCAAAATCAAAGTAGAACAAAAAAGAGAAAAAGAGGTAGTATCATTTTGGGTGCGGTTATTGTTCTATTAACACATTTGACTGTTAACTTCTAAAAAAAATCAGCTTGTTTGATGTTTTGACATCAATATCTATTTATATTTCTTTTTATATCATTGTAAATGTCTTTATAGATAGTTGCCTTTTATAATTGCCTAATGTTGATGGACTTTTAATAAGTGAGTCTGTGTCAAAACAATCAAGCAAAACTGCAAAAATGTTTACTCTGAGTTACTTTCCATTTAGCGTTTAGTTGGAGAGGTAAATGAGCTCTCCATTTGTCAATTTTCATGAATACAAAAATAAATAAATAGGGCCTGTTTGTTTTCGTTTTTATAACCTGTTTTTCTCATTATTTAAACAAAAAAAAAGTTTTTTCCCTATAATTGGTGTTTGGTTGAAAAAGATATAAACTGCTTTTTTTCATAAACAGAAACAGAAAAAGAGAAAAAAAAAAACAGAAATTTATCACTTTTAGAAACACCAAAATCATTTCTTTGCCTAGTTTTGTGCCCATTTTTTTTATCAACGCCTTAGTGACTTGTTATCTAATACTTCACTGTAGTTTGTACTCATTACACTTCGTACCGATGAAGACCCCTGTACAACATTATTTAGCAACTACTATCTGTTTTTAGAGGTGAGGAATATAATTAAAAGTGTGTTTATCCAGCAAAATATTGTGCATACCTTTTTTTATAGCAACAATCTACATGATACAATGGTACACTAACTAGTAACTACAAGATACAATAGAGTACTGGATCTCAAAAAAAAAGATACAATCTTACTATTATATAAAAGAACAACTTGGAGAGAGAAATAAAGGAGCAAAATATTGTGTCATTTTCTTATTGGCTTGCATTGCTTATGTGTAAAAAAAAAAATAGGATGTGGATCGGCTTACGTGGAAAAGGCTCAATATTGCTTGACTAAAAGAAATTCCAAAAATGAAAACAAAACGCATGCTGAAAGACGTGGTAGTCTTTTCAAATTCGAAAAAAATCTAATTAGTAGGAAAGGATATAGTTGATTGATATGGTCAATAATTGTAAGTTTAAAATTAGGATATTACCAAAAAATAAACAATAAGGTGCATAATTCCTTTTGTGCTGAATCCTTCCCTTACACTCTCCCCTCCCTCGCTCTTTTCTAAATCGGTCCTCAATGCGATTCCTAGAGGTTTGTCTCTTCATCTTCTAGAATCCACACTCCATTCATTTTCTTCTTTCACGCATCATATATATGTTCTCCCAAGTTATTAATTTTTTCTCTTTTATTTTGTACATGCAGCAAATGAAAAAGCTATTGCAATGGTTTTTTCGAATTGCATATGAGCAACGTGGAGAATAGTAGTGATGGATGCTCTACACCGAAAACCCTTCGGCGCTGAAAAAACTACTCCGTATTAGGTATCTTTCTATTGTTACAGTTGAGTAATCAATATTGTTACTGACTTTATGGTTGAATTAAATTTTTTTGGTGTAAACTCTAAAGTTGTGGTCTTATTCGATCCTCATTCCTCCACTTGCTACGAGGTTTGAATTAAGTTGATCCATTTTGCAGGGCATTAAGAAAAGAGTACTGTAGAGCAGTTGGAAATTGAAGGAACAACTTGGCCTAAAGGTATGCCAGTATCTTTTGATGGTTAACTATGAGTGTTGGGCTGATGAATAAAGTGTTGTAATGCCTTTGGGGTGATCCTCCATTTGTTTGAGCGTATGAGTACCATTTTGAAAGGTAGGCATTTGCATTATTAGCTTGAATTGCACCATTGTTTAGATATTCAATTCAATCCATATTGTATAATGGTCCACTTATAGCGATCTCATGTATATGTGCTTGGGTGTTGTTAGCCGTACATAATGATTGAACTGCTTACACATACTATCTAATTTTTCTTATATTTTTTTTGGTGAGAACTAATTTTCATTTTTTTTTTTGAACGCAATTTTCATATTTATTGTGCTTCATTTCGTTTGAGATAATTTTTTTCGCACGAGTTTGATCATACTGTCGTGCTATACAAGTTTCTTTTGTGGTCTTACTTCAGCCCTTAAATATCAAGAAATATAAATGATCATATTTTATTTTGTGCCTTACGGTTGCCGTTACATGTCGTGAACTAGGCGCTAATCTTAACTAGGGTAATTCGACTTTTTTTATTTTCAAAACTAATTTTGTAGCAAGGTTTTTATAATGGAAACATTATATACAATATCATGCCCATGTAAATTTATACTTTTTTCTACTTATCACACCTTATAAATCATATACACCCTACTTGGCAAGCACGGCTGCACGGAATATCTTTGAGAATGGGTTCTGATGTTACGAGAGACTAATTAGTGGATGAGGTAGTTTAGCGAAGAGATTAACAGAGCCATTAATAGATTATAACAATGGAGATTTCTTGGTGTAGAAAACGAAAAAGAAAGCAATTTCTTGCAGTGGCTTAATGTGCTTATCTTCATGACTTAGCAGGTTGTCGACGGCATTATGCGAATCGGGTTGACAGAGATTGAAGCCTTCATTGTTGCTCAAGATTGCCTTCTCTATCATCTTAGCTTTGTTTGGTCCATTCAGTTTTCTTGAGTTTTTTTTTCAGTTCAGTTAAGTTTTTTTTCCAGTTTTTATCAGTTCAGTTAAATTCTTCCCAAAAGATCAAAACACCCCTTAAATAAAAATAGATGTATGGCAATAGATTACACTATACATGTGCATTGCTCTAAGTTGCACAGAAACGAGGATGGGAATAGGGACGATAAACGACAAATTTTAGAAATCAGAAAACGGGGACGACAAATAAATTATTAAAACAAATATATATGTATTTTTATGTAAAGTATAATCTTTTAAGAACATTTTAACTTAAAACCTTCATATTAATAGTTGTAACATAACAAGATTTATTCCAAAAAATAATTTTATATTGCATCTTAAACATAGCCAATATTATGAAGAAAAATAATAACCCCGTGCTTTGGCACGGGTTATAACTAGTAGAGTACTAACTAGTAAGGTAAGGCTGTCAATACATATTTTTGTAAAGATATTATAATGTGGTGGTATGGTCTGGTGAATACTTTTTTGCTTGTATATTATGAGTATGTCCCATGAAAAAAAAAACATATACAATCATAGATAACTTAAAAAGCTGAAAATGAAAAGTGATCCAAACACTATTTCTCAAGAATTGCTAATAATAACTGTTTTTGTAGTAAGTAACCAAACGTCATTTATTTGGTAAAACGTTTCTAAAAACAAATAAATGGAAAAACTGTTTTTGACATTTTTAAAACAAAAACAAGATAATCTAATCCGATTAAGAATTTTATATCCTTATCCTTTGCCGCCATATCTCATCAAGAGTGACATCATTAGTACCTGTACTAAGAATCTAAGATCTCTTCCCCTTCGCCTCTTCACAACCAAATCACAGTTCTCTCCACTACCCCTCAACAAACAAATCAACACAAAATACAACGACATATCCCCAAATGATGAGAAGAGAAGAAGATCCACACGCAAGAGTCCTCCACGAAATAAGCACAATGATATCCCAATTACTACACTCACCCACACCAATACCCATACCCACAACGCAATTCCCAAACGACGTCGCTTCAACATCAACCCGGCCTAGTAGAAACAGTACAATATCATCATCGCCATATCACAATTACTACTGGCCTTGGCCGTGGCCTTCCCCAACGACGTCGTTCTCTCCAGCATCGTTTGCTTCCCTCTTCTTGGGCCTCTCCTTAGCGTTAATGATGTTTGGGCTAATCATATTCCTAATTGGGTTTATCCTAATGCCTTGGGTTATTGGGCTTGTCTTGATATTTTACTTTGCTGGCTTTATTGAGAATTTGTCCCTCTTTTTCCGCTCTTTCTTTTCCTGGGCCTTCTCTTCACGCCACGTTGACTACCCTGGTTAGCTCCTACACTATTTATTTCTCCTTTATTATTATTTCCCTCTTTTTCATTTTTTTTTAGTTTCTTTTTCACTAATGCGAAAATTCCCGTTGTTATTTTGTTTGTTTTAACAGGTTGGAAATATTCATGATTGCAGAGAATAGTGGGCATGTTTAAATCTCATCGGTGGTAATATAATATGTAAGATTGTTTGTGTAGCTTAGCTTATGAATAAATGTATTTTTCTCTTGTTTGTGAATTCTTGTTGAATGTATATGTTGAAAAATTAGTAATGAGAGTGATGTCATGCTAAATCCACTTCTAGGTGGTGTATTCTAGCTCTAGTATGATCTATAGCTCTAGAATTGATTGCTTGATGTTCTTTCTTTAAATACTTCATTACAACAACAACAACAACCGAGTGTAATCAATCCCCATTGAATGGGGGTGATCGGGGGTTAGGATGTACGCAATCTTATCCCTCTTTAAGAAAAAAGGGAGGTTGTTTCCGAGATTGACCCTAAATGCATTGTTGCATTGAAGTATTTACTTCACACAACTTCATTGTTCTTACCGGAAGGTTTTCTTAGCCATTTTGCCATAGTCCATAATCACCTAAAACTGAAAGATGGAGATATTTCTTTCAACTTCTTCGGCACTGGACCGTGGATAAGTAGGTGCTATTCTTAATCATGAATCAACTGCAAAAGAAAATTAGAATTGATGGAATGAGTTATCAGGTGGTGAACTTATGAGTGTCCTTTCTCTTAGAATTTTCAAACATGTGAATTTTAGTGCTTGATGCTCATTATCTGTGGTATACTCGGTCCTCTTTTGAATTTTGGTTTTTGTGGTATCTGTGCCTGCAGAGGTCTCCTTTGATATTTTGACTGGTTTCTCTGGCTTAGATGACAGTGGAGGTTCTGTATACTCTGTGACCCTTTTTTTCAATTTTGCTTTGTTTTTTTGGTCATACAATTTAGCATCACTCATGTGAACATTTGGCCATGAACAATTCTGTGACATATTTATATTTCACGGTGATCAAGTTGGCTATACTAATTTTCGATGCATGCGCTGAAGCATTTGGGATTAGGCTCTGCCGTTGAAGGGTATTTTTTTTTTTTTAGTGAAATACTATACATTAGCTGGAAGTGGTATTTCGTACACAACGTAATGTTGCAAGGATTTCTCTGTCGTGTTGTGTCCTTGGGAAATTCGAGGAACCATAGGATTCTGTGTCTCGTTGATCCCATCATAGGACTTCAAGTTTCATTTCTCGGTTTGATTTGGACTTTTAGAAACACCAGATTCTCTGATGGGGATATCGTTGGTGTTGCATTCAGTGAACCTTCTAGTTTTGAGCTGACAGAATAGCTTTTAAGTTGTCTCGAGATTGTTTTAGCCACTTTAGACATACACCTCTTTTCTTGGTAGTTGAGGAGATAAGCTGAAAGTTTTCTTCTACACTGGATCTGTTAGTTTTCATCTGCACAAGATTGTTTTTCAGAGCATTGCTTTGAAACTCGAGTCAATGGAATTTTACAATGAAAGGGAGTCGGATGAAGATGTGGTAAGTGGTGGAGAAGAGTGCAAATCACTGATAACCGATGTTTGCGGAAAACAATGTTCCCGTTATTTTCCGGAGATTCGATACTGTGTCCCAAAGTTTCTTCACCAGATGATCTTTTGTGAGGCATTGACAGTTGAACTGGCTGGAATTGACGAACAACCTCCTCACTAACTATTTAACGAACAACCTCCTCACTAACTATTATAAAGCTAGTCTTAGTGCGGAAAGTAGGGTGGTTTTGTTCGATTACGGATTTTAACTTCTTGTTATGACCTGTTTTATTTGGTGAATTGTGTTACGGTGTTACCTAATGAACTCATTCATGTTATTTTGTGAGTCACTGCCAGTCTCACATTTTTGGTATTCCTTGTCTGTGCTTTGCCACTGCCACTTGTAGAGAAATACTTGGTTGAAGTAGTTAGAATATTGGGTACGAAGGGGCTGTTTTAATTCAGACATAGTAATTTTGTACCTTTCTAATGTAGTTCTTGCCATGGAAAGCGCATATTTGTCTTGTCCTGTCCTCTGACTGGATATTAACTGCGCTCTCTGTTGATTTGGTTTCCTACCCTCCGTCAGAGATCATTAGTTTTGGTTTCACATAACTAGATAGTGGTGAGCAAGCTCATAGATGCATGGCCATGGTTGTTTCAGTTCCTCGTAGTCTTTGAGAATGATGAATTATTAGATGCTAAGCACAAGTAGGCCTTCTTGATGTATTCTGTGCTCCAAAAGATTTAGCAGCACATTGCTAGACCGATTATGTAGAGATCTGTTACTGGAATTATCGATGTTGGTTGTAGATCTGACGATAAATCATTCAAAGAAGACACCTAGGCTATGGTTTCCAGGGACTTGGGATAGTAATATTGGTGGCAGTGGTGTTGAAAATATTAATGGCCAACCAACATAACCCAAAATGCCATATCCTTGAAGTTCCTTAACTTGTTGATTAGGGTTGGTGGCATATAGGAAGAAGCCAGAGCATCTAGCAGCTAGGAAGACAGAAGGTTGAAGATTAGTTGACAGCAGGGCTTAGTGCTGACTTTCTTGGGTTGAGCTGGTTGGGTGTTTGTTGATTGGTTTGTATGAGGGGTTAAAGTTCCCGTTCTATTTTTGGGTCCAGTGATGATCTGAAATTGTTTGTGGCACTGCATTATTTTCTAGCAGTGGTTACTGATGTTGGAGTTCAGCACCCTTTTATGGCACTACCAAAGGACAATCTTCTTGCTTTCTTTTTTTTTGGGCTAAAGATCAATCTTCTTACTATTCCTTTACTATGTCAAGGACTGGATTAACATATGATCGATGAGGCCTAGTCAGATCTTAGAAGTCATAACTCCTAAGTGTATTTGCAGATCTTACCAGCGATGATTTAGAGAGCACCGTGTCTTCTTTTTCATGCACAATTCCATGACTGGTGGATAGCTAATGATCATGGCACATTTTCTTGTTGCTGGTGGTACTTAGGATTGATGTGGAGTGGATTATGTACCAATAGCTATTTGTCCTCCAGCCAGTTTGTGGACAGCTGTTTTGTTGGGTCTGTATAGTAAACGAGTCAGTGGGATTTCTAGAAGACTTGAAGCTTAATTTTGTATTATTTCATAACACCATTGAACTTCATCCTTATGAGGTTAATTCTGAATGCTGTTTTTGCGTTCAAGTCATTGTGAGTTTGTGTGCTTCTGTACTGAATAATAACTGAAGGAGTGCCAGTAAAATAACTGGGAAACAAATAAGTTGTTTGTCTGAAGAAAAAATTTATGATGATGGAGTTTCTGAAGTTCTCCAAATTGAACGAACAATCACTTTGGAAAGAAACTATGAGATTACACAAAAAAAATTAAGGAAGTGATGAGCAGAACAGAGCAACCTCAGCAATAAATTAACCAACAAAAGTGCAGAGAAGAGGAAAATGAAACCATCGGCCAAGTCTGCGTTTACCGAAAAACGGGTATACTCTATTTGGTGTATATATGAACACCAATGGCGACGAGGAAAACGGTAATGAGGCAGAAGTAGATGACTGTGTGTACCAATATAGACATTCCGCTTGTCTGCATGTTTCCGAACTCCACCACTCTGTGCTTTCCGGGCAGCTGAAACAGCAGGCCTGGTGTCAGCAGAATGAACAGAACCAATGCCATTATTACGGGCCCCCAGTCTGCCATTCTAGCTCTTGACTGATTCTTTGCGACTCTGAGAAGCCTTCTAAGACTTGCTACTTGCTAGTGTACTGAAGCTGATATTTTCCTAAACTGACTAGGGCCCTCATTATTTATAGATAAGTTGAGGGTTATCACATCAGTGATAAAATAATTTAGGGAAGGCAAGCATAGTCTGGTGTTCAGACATATGGGTGTTAGGTGACCCAAGAGTGGAGGGAAGCACCTTCAAACTCAGGAATCATGTCACATGACACATGATAGGGTGCTGAACGGATTCTGTCTTGCTTCCCGGGAGATAACCTCCTCTGGAGGGCTAACCGTCCAGCTTTTGAATGTTGTTTTGGGTTTCGTTTTGTGGCATGGCAGTTGGGACATCACAAGCTATTGTATTTGCAACCATTTTCTCGCACGCTCTAGTATGCTTATGCCATGACGTGAAATAATCATGAGTCATGAGCAGACTGAAATTATGGAATTTAGGAAACTAGGACAAATGATGAGTTTCTTGACCAAAAGTTGAAGCCTAATTTTTTTTAAAAGGAGTTATAGGAATGAAACTGAAGATAGTTACACAGAAGTCCCTCGTAGCATTTTTAGACTTCTGTGGGGTTTAGTAAATGTAATAGGCTACTAGCTTAAAAACCTTGTCAACAGCAGCTGTGAATTCTATTTTGGAACAGATAAGTGTAATTATATTGATATTCTACGAGAAGAAAAAAAGAAATAACCCAGTCCTGTTACCTGTTTTGCTTCTGCCTTCCGGTACCTCAATCAAAGTGCACAGGGTTTGTTTGAATCTGCTGAAATTTATTAGATTCAACCCACAATAGTAGATTTGACTAATTAGATGTACTATTTTGGTGTTTGGTTAATCGCAAAAATTTGTGTGCAATAAACCTTTTTTAGTTTGTAATGACGGCGTCTTATATATGAAACATGGTCTTACAAATTTTCCTATTGATTAATGAGTAAATTTGAATAGCAAATTTATCAAATCTATTCTTTTGATGATTCTATTGGCAATATCATTTTTGGAAAGACTGAATTTGTTATTATTTTCACATAATCTACTAATTTACCAAACATTAATTCGAAAACTGTTATTTTCTTGTTAATTACTGTTATCTTCGATCTTCTGCTATCGGTAATGGCTATTCGCTTTCGCTATCTGCTAATTTCTATTTGTTTCTACTATCTACTTTTACCAAAAACAAGGCCATATGTGAATGCTCTATTATCTTGACCTTGAGATGGCTAAAAGCGTTTGAGGAGAACTCTGAACTACAATCCCATATTCCATGTCTAAAATTAGTTCATCTGTTACTTATACATCATTAGTATAAGATCAATTTTTAATGACTATATTAGTAATTTTTCCCCTGCTGCCTTTGCTTGTGAATCTTTTGAGTTCTAGAAAATTTTCAATAATGTTGGTGAAAAAGGACATACTTATCATTCCTTATTCTTTTAAGATCCCTTTCTATGGGCTACAAAAAGCATTTGTACAACGTGTATGAAAAGATACATGACATTGATTATTTGATTCCCATTGCGTTCAGCATTACGAGGAAATTAACAGTTGATCAGGGTGTCCACAAAAATAGAAGTACCAAGTTAATTACCTAATGGAGATTATAAAACTTTCCATCTTCTACAAGTTACTTCAGTAACTATGTGCTCAAACTTAACTGAGCCTTTATTTCTCTTGAGAGACAAATTAGCTTTTGCTTTACCCAGCAAGCCAAATTCTTAAAGCAGAACCCTCCCTGCATGCTCCAAGTTTTGAGTCCAACTTTACACATTGCTTCCTGCTTTTCTTTTCACCTTGCTCAACAGCTAAAGCAAAGCACCTAAAACAGATATACAATCAGATAGAAAATAGAAAAGCAGTTGCTTGATTCATAAAGAAAGACCACTCAGATTTGTAACATCTATACCTTTCCTGATCCCTTCCCATTTGTAAGTAAGACCCTACTGTCTCCTTTTCCCTCCCTTGGTTTCCTTAGTAAGCTGGTCTTTCTCTTCTCCTACTGCTCTTTATCCTTCTCCCCCAAGGAAATCCCTCTCATTTGCCCTACATATTCCAAGAAATTCCTGTCTTAAGAACTTACCCTAAAAACATATTAAGAGCACCTTAGGAAGTTTGTCTAGGGAGAGCAAGGTCGCGAACAAGTGTACGAGCTGAGTGTAAGATATGGTTGTCGACTGGGGACCGATAGTTGTATCTGTGGCGTTGTTCATCATTTTGTCTCCAGGACTGCTGTTTCAACTTCCTGCGAGAACAAGGGTTGTTGAATTTGGAAACATGATGACGAGTGGGATCTCTATTTTGATCCATGCCATTGTATATTTTTGTCTCGTTACTTTGCTGACTGTCGCTATTGGCGTCCACATACGAGCTGGTTAACTTCCGGCTTTCAGTATCTGTCAAATATTGCCTCCATTGTTGTATAGGCTTACTCTTCTTCTCTGTATTTCAGCTCAATTTTCCCAACTGTATCTTCCCTTTTTCATGCTACATTACCTGTTTGTAGCTGTTGGATACACTGATACAGGGCTTGTAAAGTTTAAGTCAGTGATTAAAAGAAGAAAACACATTTTCAATCAGGCATTCGTCAACTCAGTTTCAGTTAAGCTTTTTGTTAT
This sequence comes from Pharnaceum exiguum, assembly GCA_900322385.1. Classification (NCBI taxonomy): domain Eukaryota; kingdom Viridiplantae; phylum Streptophyta; class Magnoliopsida; order Caryophyllales; family Molluginaceae; genus Pharnaceum; species Pharnaceum exiguum. The sequence continues at coordinate 79,553 of ONZK01002090.1, read as the reverse complement.
TCTCTGCTCAATTTTCTTTCCGCATACCAAATATTTCGTAGTTATTGTACATATGCAGTAAGATCCTTGTCTGATCGAACCAAAACGAAATAAATGATGGCACATTCGCCAGTAAACACATATCTCAGTGCTACTACTGTGTAAGTTTCCTCTGAAATTTCTGCAGGCCAAAGTAATGCACATTATCATAACATTTTAATTCTTCAATGACTAACAGACAAGTACAACTTAACAGTATCTAGCATAGTTGCGATGTTTTGAAGAATGATATTACTGGCCAACTTAAAAATGATGAAATGGTAAGTCAACTCTCGAGATTGTTTTTGATCCCGAGGGTAAAACTCGGTGTGAATGATTTAGTTCCAGTGAATCCTTTTCTGTGCTCTGCTGCTGGCTTTGACAATGTCTAGTATCTGTAGTCCATGTGGACTGTGATATTAGATCAGGGCTTCTGCAATCAAAAACTTTTGTCAGAGAACAGAAGCAGTCTTGGTAATTTAGGACCACAATTATGAAGTAGTATCTGAGCATTGTTCAGTTTCGTTGGGTTTGCTTTGTGTGCTCTCTGCAACGCTCCAGAAGTCGCTGGAATAGTTAAGTACTTCACATAATCAATTCTTCTGACATAAGATTCAGAGGAAGCTATATTTCAAACTGTCAACGACCTGACATTCTTGATCCTGTCTGGCAGCCTCTGCAGTCGTGGTAACTCTCGTTCTGAAGGTATTGAAGCTTTTCAAGAATGTTGATCACTCTGGCAGTGGTGGAAAGTCATTCATGTTGACAGCCATACAAGTTTGATAATTTGGACATGCATGTTGCAGCCCTCTGAGACCCCTCATCTTCAAAATATTTCCTTTTAGACAGATCGGAAAGGCTGTCAAGCATTGCCCCTGGAATCCTCAGAAAATCTTCCTTTGTTAACTCTCGAAGTGTGCTGGGTGACATTCATGATGATGACCTGCTATCATTGCCCGTAAGGGCCGTAACACTGGTCCCATTATAGCAAGGATCAAATTTCTTGTAGCAGGAGGCCCCCAGCTGCTTTAATTAGGGAGATTTAGTGTCGGACTTAGAGGCCTAAGAAAATAGTGCTTCCACCACTCATCAGTGGTGTTTCTCAGGACAACGGAGACCTAATTCTTCACAGCTATAAACGCCTACAGGATGAGACAGCTTCTAATCTGCAGGACTTTGATGAAAGATTACAGCTACATCATGCCTTGGAATTCTTTGCAACTCCTAGAAGCTTCTGACAGACAATATTTAGGTCAAGGTCCTACTCCCTTGGGGGCATGGTCGCATGGACATGGAGGTCACCTTTTGGAAGTTCAATATTGCTATTTGGAATGACGCGGAAGCTTCTAAGTTCTTATAGATACTATGTGGTGATATTGGCAATTGGCACAAAGGGCAGTTTGAAAGTTCCATATTGTTAGCTTGGCTGATGATTGATGAGGTATGGAAATGATAGTTGATGTCTTGATTCCGGCAGGAGTTTTGCTCCAGTATCTGGAAGTTCTCCAGTTTTTTGATCGGTCTTAATTCTGGACTCTTCAGTATTCAGCCGAAAGGAAAAAAAAGGATCCGAATATCTCAAATGAATAAGCTGAAGTACATATTCGAGCGATTCCTCTATAAAAAAAATAGATTGCACAAATTTAAAGAACACTTGCAATCATATCAAATATATCAAGTAGCTAGGCAAGCCTATGTGCAACTTACAAAATTAAACCTTTTTAATAGGTTTTATTGCTTGTCTTTGAATAATTTTTGTTGCTTTGTAAAGCCTTAATCATCAGTGTTCATGCTTTTACCCGTAGAAAATGAAGGGAACCGCATCTGATTAAGGTGCACCCACTCTACCAAGAAACGTGTCAGATAGCTAAACAGAAAATACCAAGACTAATCATTTTGATGTATCATAAATTCATAAGTCGACGCCAAACCGAAAGTAGTCCTTATTAGAAGAGGGAAATGCGCCAAATATTTCAAAGTTTCACAGAAAGGAGTAAAGAAAGAATCAGTGTTCAATTTCATTGGAAGAATAAGGATCAATCAGTGATATTGGCTTAACAAATCCGATGAGAATCTTAGCCTCTTCTCTTTTCCTGATATGTGTGGATGTTCCAAATCTTCTAATGTTTTAAGCTTTGAAACTACATATTCGAACACTGGAAGCAATAAACTAATGAGCAGGGCAGCTTATCAACATGAAAAGCTGCATATCCGTTTGGGATTTAACAAATCAGCTAAGCTTATATTAGTGTGGGCTGCATAAGAATCATCCTCCCTTATCCATGAACCATGTAATTTAAGCCATTGAGCATAAGCGCTCAAAGCCTCAAACACACCAAAAAAAGTTAACATTTAGCAGATACGCATAGATTAATCTGAATGATTAGGTTCCAATATTCTTTTGCAATTATCCAATAATTATTAGCAAGATGAGAGGGACGGGAGAAAGGGCCAAAGACACGTACTATATATTTGCCACTTCAATTTAATAAAAAGCATATTTGAAACACGAAAATCATAGACACAGTTTTGTAACACATCACAATGGACATGAACCGCAAGCGAAGAGGTTTCTTCAAGGGAAAGCTGGCGGGAGCTGTCCAAAGAGCCAGAGTAAAGCCAATTGATCCAGCCACCAAATTTCTTAAATCTCCCGGTGGCTGCATTATCAACCAAGATGTCAGGGCTCAACCAGAGCAGAGAGTTTCTTTTCTCCTTACGGATAAATATAGCTGCAGCGACACCATTGTCAGCCATTGTGATCAGTACTACTATAGTGCAATTGAAGATGAATGTGTCAACATGAAGGCCACAAAATTTATTTCTTATGTTCGCGAACGTTTAAGGCATGAATAAGTATATCAAAAGGTGTATACTTGATACAGGTGTAGAACATTTTCAAACGAAACAGTAGTCACTGCAAATACTTATTCCTGATAATGGAATTTAGGCCTCAGTTTTGTGATCATTCATGATCGAAATCAAAATTCCTGAGTGACAAGCGTATGCTAAGAGGCTCGGTGTCCAACTATTTTCTAGCAACTATTGTTACATGTTTTTCCATAGGTAACAGTTAGTGTGAATAGTATTTGGTATGCAGACTGCAGAAAACATATAACGGTAATGCATCGTAGCTAAGCAGCTATTGCAATAACTACTTGGAGTAATAAGATAACCTGTCCCCCTTCTCATACTTAGCTAAGAAGACACTTCAGGCGAATGTATACTCAGTTAAAAAGAAATTTTAGTATCTGCCAAATAGAGAAAATCAGAAAATTAACAAATAAGTAAAGATCAGAACTCAGAAGCTCTGCTAGGCTTCTAGGGGTCAGACCCAACTAATGTCAATCTGTATTTTTTCTTGGCGGGTACGGCATCTGGTATGAAAGTTCTGAGGTTTAATCTTTGTCAACATACCTCACTTAAGACAAGCTACTAGTCCTTGAAACCAATGGCAGCTAAAGTTAGTAGCCACAATCAAATTGGAGCTTGTGCCTTTGATCTTGGTGGTGGTCATTTTTATCTTCTAAATTTTGATTATGCATGTGGTAACTGCTAATAAGCTGTCTGTAAACAGCTTTTCAACTCTGAAGGGAATACATCTTCAGAAGTTTTCTTTGCATACTTTTTTAGTAGAATACATGTGACTATGGTAGTAGATAAACAATCTTATGTAGTCTATTAACCATTAGACCATTAGTTCACATTTGTGAAACAAAGCACTTTACTGATGATCAACAACAACCAAATATAATCCCATCTCGGATGGAGTACTGAGGAGGGCTGATGTACGCAGTCTTACCCAGAAGGAGACTGTTTACAAAATGACAACTGATGATCACAAGTGAAAATTAAATCACAGTTGGCCGGGTACAGAGGAGCTTTGGTGTCCCAAACGGTGTACAAATCCGTGTCCCATTCCAATCTCAACCATTCGTGATTTGTAAATTCATTTTCTTTTAATCCAATCACAAACCATAGACGGTTGAGATTGGAGTGGTACACAAAGTGGCACACCATTGTGGGACACCAAAGTCAGACCGGGGCCGGGTAAGATTGACTGGACACTGGCATGACTTTCACCTACCTGGTAAACGTGTCAGAATATATTCCACTTCTTTAACGCTTTGGAGACACAAGATTAAAGAGAATCCAGTCCTGCAGAGAAGATCATCTTGAGTTTGGCTCTAATCTACATTACTATTGACTACACCAGACAACAGAAAAGACAGTACTTTTTATACATCTTTTCAAATAGCCCTGTAAGAGATATGAATATGCGATGAGACATTTTAACCAGTAACAGAAAAGACATCACTAAGATTAATCCAACCACTACATGCCACATAGCACCAAACTAATATAAAAGGAAATCTGTAGTACAGTAAAACGAAGTTCCACCAGCTACTCACCCACCAAAGGCAGAAATAAATCATTTAACACGATAAGCGCACCTAATTGATTACAAACCCTCAATTTAGATCTAGAACCTCCATCAAGGTAAAACTTCTGCCATCTCCCGGATAGCTTCATGGATTCAACTACGAATTGATAATGATGCATACTATCAACCATTGGAAACTTGTTTTTTTTGCTGTCCCTGCCTATGAGAAAATTTGTGTCACTACATTTAAAGAGCTTTTGGGTTCCTTAGTCATCAATGCAACACACTGCATTAAGGCCAGGGATTGCTTCATTGAAGCCACTGAGGAATCATGTTTTGTGTTGACTTGATAGTTTACACCATAGATTTTGTTGGAGCAGGAATTGAAACTGAACTGAACTAGAAAAATATGAAGTGAACTAAAAGAAAAGTGAAGTGTAACACTACAAATGAACAATACACAGCCTAACTCTATTTAATATCCAGGAAGTAGCCAAACAGATATGTCCTTTCGTAAGCAGCAAGCAGCGCATATCCGTCTCTATCCAGTTAATTCGGACCAATAGATTTTGCAGAAGCCGGTTCTCTTTCATTCCTTGTATTCTATTGTGTCAGGCAATGCAAATAAGAATTTATGAGGTTTACAAAGAGATAGCTAGGTTTGCTGCAACATTTGCGAAAAGACACCCCAGCCAGATTTACTTTACATTGTACAGGTTCACAAAATCTGTAAATTTAAGAGCTCATTCATAAGACAACTCTTAACTAAACTCTTCAGGACTACTAAATTAAAGTTTTCAACATAATCCTGAATAGCTTAAAGCGCGAATATGTTTACATGCTCTTCACATAATAGTACTCCTTGAAGGTTGGCGATCAATCATGAAGCACGTTTCTGCTTCCATTCGCAGCAAGCCAGCATCAGGTTCTAGATGTGGTGTTTCCACAATCTTCCAAATGTTGACATCTAACTTGACTGCAGCCCAAAATATCTTGAGTTCGCCAAACATAATTCTTAGAGGCATAATTCCAGCAGAATGGTACAATTTTCTCATCTTGAGCATTGTGTTAGGTTGTCCTTTGCAACTTTCAACTAGCCATATGCCTCTTTACGTAACTTGTCACCATGATGTTACTGATGAGACTTACATGGACTCACTTAACATCATTCTGTAGAAATAGCACATTCGGAATTCCGAAGCAAAGTAATGTGCATGGGCACTAGAATCTTTTTTTCGATTGAGGACCACCCGCAGATTCTTGGACTTAGAATTCTGCAATTAGTGATAAGACGCCCCAAAGATGAATGAGTTTAGACTGAGCAGAACATAAGAATTTCTTATCTTTACAAAGTCCACGCTTTGATTCTAAATTATCCCGTCACTGTAGCTAGGTGCAACGAATGTCAAGCCTCATTGCTGTAGTATCGAGTATTCATGAAAAGGGGCATTTGATATGAGTAGCTTGAATGTATTGTCACTATATACCGAAAATTTGTATTTTACTATTCCTCCCGTCAAACAGATTGCTTCAGCCACCAGAAGTGAACGATACCATGGCTAGTTAGCCTAGTTTCTTGTCACAGTTAGTTTCAGTGAACAAATTATCCCACTGCTTCAGTATTTCAGATTTGATACCATAATTTAGTTAAGAGATAAGGTATCCCTTTTCCCCTTTTGAATGAATGAGAAGATTCGGGGGAGGGGTCGCTGGAAGAGCTAATAAGAGGTACAACAACAGAGGGTCACACAGAAAATTCTTCCAAGAGACCTGATTTTGTGAACTAAATTGCATTCCAGAGGAAATAGAACCTAGAAGTCAATACCTCAATGCAGGAAATAGAGAATTAAACAACCTCTCTGTTTCTTAAACAGGGTAAGATTGCGTACATCTTGACCCGAGTACCCTCATTAAATAGAGATTTACACTCGGTTGTTGTTGTTGTTTAGGAAATAGAAGGATAGTCTGTCCAGACTACAGAGATGAAAATTGTGCAATATGGTTAGTTATCAACTAATAAAGGATAGTCAGTGATCTTTTCTTAAAGGCTTAGTTGGCGTTCAGATTTTATGCTTCCTAATCCAGGAATCCATATGCTGCACTGTGCAGGATACACAGGTGGGGCCATTCATATCATACGTGCCAATGTGCCATGTCTTATATGTCTCCATGCATCTCCCCGTAAGATACAGTAAAAATTCATAGAACTGAGAAAATAAAAAGAGGAGATCAACTAGGCAACATTTGAAGATACTCAACAATATGGCTAAAGAATGAATGAACACAGATAAATTGAAGTATTTACAGGGAGATCAAGAATCATCTAAATATGGTTGAGACACAACTCGTTTATTTATTTATTAACATGGTTTAGTTAAAAAAGATTGACAAAGAGACTAAAGGATCCTTCAAGATATAGATATTTATCAAAGATCTACTCCAAGCAAGCTAAGTCCTCATTAAGTGTCGCTGGAAGTCTCATCCTCATCAATTTGATGCAGGAATAGATTTTGATTCTATCTTAATGGAACTTTATGGTCCACTAGAGGAAGAGAAAGAACACAAAAAGAAAGAAAACAGATGCACCAAACCACCACTATATATACGGCTCCTCAAAGTGCGTGGAAGAATAACCCAACCCAACCCAATTGATAATTCTGAATTTCTGACTAGCAAGTCTTGCAAACACACAAATTATTATTGCAAATGTGGAAGCTAAGGACAGTCACAGAGCCTTCACCATCTTACCAGTACATGCAACCAAGCAAAAGTTATCCCACAGCTGCTCTGATAGATTATGTTGTCAATAGGAACACAAGGTCACAGGTGCAACAGAAGGTCTCATTTCTAATGGCAGACAGCTTTAAGCCCGATCCGCTGAATGGGTCTGAAGGGGGCTATTTTGGAGCTCCTGCTGATGATTGCGTGGATTTGAAAGCAGCCAATTACATCCTCCAAAGGAGACTTAGTCTCCAGGATGGCGATTCTGAATGACTATCAAAGTTCAAGTCAGAGCTTCAAGTGTTGAAATGAAAGGAAACATGGAAGTTGTAACTTGTAAGTTATCTTAGTTTTCTTGTTAGTTACTAGGTTTTAGAACTTGTCATCTTTTTGGCATTAGGAAACTACCATCATTATCCAAGGTTGCCTAATTTGACCAGCCATGTAAGTGATGATAAGTCACATAGAAATGTACCATTACATAAAAAGAACTAATGTTATCAAAGATGCATATAACGCATAGATCGAACGAGCGTTTGTGGCGCAAAAGAAACTCATGGGACTTGTTGCAATATGATACCAGCTTTGGGGCTTTGGATAATCAGCATAACGATTTTTCTTTAGTTTTTAGTGAAATGTGATAAGTAGATTTTTAGGTCTCACTATGACTCTGCGTCCCGTTGGTATATATTGGATATTGTTGTCTAAGAACAAATTATAAAGGTCCTAGAAGAAGTTTGTAACCAAATCAATAATCATTCACAGAAGTTTTTTTTTTATAATCACAAATGATTGTCATCAGACTAACTTGTGATGATTGGAATAGGGCGATCAGTAATTGTTACTCAAACCGCTTCTGCTAATCAGCACTCAGCAGTAGGCAATATAGTAACATTGAAATCTATCAATAGTGAAATTAAACAGGTGTGAAGTCTCGACAAATAACATCGATTGTCTGGTATTATCACCAATCGTCACACTTCAATGTAATTCCTCCAACAAAACAATGTGATAGGAACAAGTTTGCTGAACATCACCAAAATTCCACATAAGAAAATAGGCAGCCTTAGTAGCTCCTGCAGGCAGGTAGCTGGGTCTAAGGATAGTGAGGACATCTATCGTTGTTACATTCTTGTACTCGTATAGTCGTATGTTCGTTGCCTATTCACACTTATGCTGGTTCCCTTTTTTTTCTTTGTATTTATGTTTACGCTCCTTTTTTGATCACCACATTTCAATCATTTCCACTAGTCTAGTGGAGAGATTCTCAAACAGATAGACTACTTTATGAGAATGATATATATTCACTAAGCACCCAACATATTCCGCGCAAGGGCTAAATTCAACTAGCTCATAATTGTGATTTGCGATGATTAGACCATCAATAACCATATGCATTCACATTTATTGGTTTAATTTCCTTAGAGCGCTTGATAATCTTCTTCGTTCTTTTGCCCCTCGTCTTCAGAGCACCCGGGCCCAACTTGCAAAACTATCCTCAATCAATGAAAAAGTTAACAACAGAAGAATGAGTAATTCTAAACATATAGTCCCTAATTGGACTATTCACAATTAACAGTGGATCCCATGTTTTTTTTTATTTATCATGTTCATATATGATAATATCATATTCAGATGTGTAAATATCATGTTAAAGTGTGAACTTGATATTGTTATGTTAGAACATGATAAGTAGGTTATGAAACTTATATATAACTGAAATGGTGATTTTCTCACTTCAATATGAAATTCACCCATCTGAACATGATATTATCATATATGAACATGATATTCATGCTGTTGAACATGATTAAAAAAACAAAAAACATGGGGCCCACTGGCCCAGATCAGTTTATGTCAAAATCAACGGTTATTATGTCACTAATTTTGTATTATTTTTATATTTTTATTATTATCTTAATTTCAAAGGCCTGGATCAGTTTATGTCAAAATCAACGGTTTAGATTTTCCAAAGTTATGGTGACTCCCATGGCTTAAATTTGTGGAGTCACCATACTTTCTTCCATAAAACTACTCTTTAATCGAAAAAGATTGTACTGATATGAATTTGTTTCGTCGTTGAGCTCCTTAACCCAGGGAAGATAAAACAACCAACAAGCTAACGTAACACAGCATATGATAGCCGCAGACAGCGAGTCATGATTTTTATTTTGGGGTGTCATGTATAAAAATTAAGGGTAAAAAGAGAAGAAAAATGGAGTGTATTTATTTTTAAAGGCATATTGATTTATTTATTTAGGTGCATGTCATGACCCACGGTCAATCCGCCACTGGCCGCAGAAGAACTTGGAAGTAGTAATATTTAGGACTTAAACAAAGGTGTTGGACTACAGCTGAATGATGTTATGTAAGTTAGTTATGTAAATGCCAACTGTACAAGTACATAGTTAGTTATACAAGTTGTTAGGAAGTTTGTTAGTGTGTGCTTATTAGTGCATTATATATAGAACCAATGTACATTGTAAACATACAATTGATTATGATTGATCATAATACAGTTTCTCATCTTTTGATCACATTACATCCTCTTGCATAATCGCCATGGTATCAGACTAGATTTTCGATCAAGCAAACACATATTTTTCTTAGTTTTATGGGTTTTGTCTTTCGAAGTTCTTCATCAAGAACACATATTTATCTATCAATCTTATAGTCGGTAATCATTATTCTTTTCATATAATTCTTCATCATAGCTTCATATAAACAAATTCTATGCAAAATGGCTGCAACAACTACTTTCGCTACTGATCAAAATAATGCAATGTTCTTGCATAATTCAGGTCAGCTTGGTCTTGTTCGAATTATGAACAGTGGAAAAGATCAATGCAGATTTCTCTTATAGCTAAAAACAAAATTGGGGTTTGATCCTTTGTTTGGGGATCAATGAGAAAGAGTTGATAAGATGGTGATATCTTGGCTTATGCATTCATGTAAAGAGCAGATTGGTTCGAGCATGCTTTACTACGGCAGCTTGGAGTGAATTAAAGAAAAGATTCTCCTAGTTGTAGATACCGCATTTTGTACGGGGTATTGCCATGTCTAATGACGAAATTCCCTAACCTTATATCCGTCAGATAGCTTGAAACTTCATTAAAATGTGTGCACCGGTGCTTGAGATATGAAATTGAAGTCGATTCCTAAACCCGATCAATTGTTAGTTGTCATTTGGAACGCTAATAATAGCATAGCCCGTTCCGATTAATTACTATTAGCCCATTGGCCTAATTATTAATTAATTAGCCTTTCAAATCAGCCCACAAAATAAGCCCAATCCACTAACCTTTTCCCTTTAATATTTAATTATTTAAATATGCATTTAATTATGTATCTATTTATTTAATTAAATGTTGCTTGGCAAAAGGTTAATCTTTTCTTTTCCGGAATATTTAGAGAGATGCACGAGTTTATTAAATGCCTAAAATAAGATTAGCAATATTCCGCATAAACAGAAAAAAGGCAAATAAAACCATGTCGAAATCCACTTCAGGCACCAGAAGCAGGCATGTAGCGCCATAACCTAGGTGGCATGAACACCAAAACAGAAGCATGATTCTGTACAGAGCCAGAGTCACTTTTTCAGAAGCCAGTATAGGCGTCTAGCGCCGGGGTTGGGCGCCATGCGCCAGAGTCATTTTACGTGCAAAGTTATTTTTGGCTCCGATCTTTGTGCAATCTTCCCAATATTTACCCTAAATTCTTCTAGAATCCGGTCATTCTCCACCCTTCACCTATAAATACCCCCCCTCATTTCATTCATTTCAACAAGACATCATTATACCATTACTCTGCAGAAATCTACACTCAATTAATCAATTATCACCTAAAGTCTAAAACTTACTCCTCTCAAGCAACTAAACACATTAGCATTAGCATCAAGCAAGGAGTACTTTCAAGACTACGGTATCGTTCTTAAGCATCGTCCCGCCCCAAACCTTTGGAGTTTTCAAGTTAGCTATACGGTAATGTCCCGAAGGCACCACCTTTCCCTTTCATATTGTTTTCTAGCATTTTTCGTTATGTAGATTAGTGATTATAATGTTTGAAATCTACTAACTCGTGTATGCATGTGAAGGTCCTTTTGGGCATATATAGTTAGCAAAGGGCAAGGTAAGGTTCTCGTTCTCAATTTCTATATGGACTAACCCTTCTCTTCTCACCCATGCTCTATTTATTGCTTTATATGTTATAGTATTGGTATCGCCTTACCTAAGCATTGGCATGTGCAGGATCGTGGCAAGAGCCATATGGGACCCTATAACTTGACTAATAATAAGCGATCATTAGATTAAATAAAACAGATTTATTTCTCTATGTGTGTTATAAAGGAATATGGATTGCATGTCTAAACATCGCTAAATTGACAAATCTTGCATGTGTATAAGACGAGTAATATAGATAATTGCATTAGGTTGTTAAATGAACTGTGTGGTTTAGCTTATTATATTGGAATACATCGAGTTAGTAGAGGTTTAAATTTCGTTCCCGAATCTTGATCTTTGGTTATGCAAATTGCTTTACTTAAAACCTTGCGTTGTTCCTCACGAGCAATACAAGAGAATTCAAACGTATTTTATTATACTTAAATCACCTACTAATAACAAGATAATATAAAACGGGTTTTCCAATTGTTTTTCTAATAGTATGTATATTTATATGTGTGCCAAATAAAATTGGTGGCGGCTCTTGTTCAATAGCACGCGCATTCAACTAACAAGCGGGTAGGTCCATGGGTTTTCCTAGTTTAAGTGGACTCATCTCCCTTAGATCGGGGCCCCTGTGCGGCTGTGCCTACACTAGTACACTGATATAATTTGACCAGTAATACCATGTTTCGTTGATAAATTATGTACAAAGAGTTATATTAATAATGAGAAAATTTTGTGTGAATCTGTTTCATATATGAGCATCGTAGGTCCCGACGCTTGTTGGGACCTGGGCGGCGTAGGTCCCAACCTGCGCTGGGACCTACGACGTCAAGGTCCCAGCACAGGTTGGGACCTAGGTCCCGTCCTGCGCTGGGACCTGAACGTCATAAGTCCCAGCGTAGGTTGGGACGTCATAAGCTTTT
>ONZK01002090.1:40594-52307 GCA_900322385.1 Pharnaceum exiguum | reverse complement strand
ATGGATCATATATATTAGAGTTTTACTCAACACCATTATTATGCAGCTAGGGATGAACTAATAAATATTGGTTAACTGTAGGAAGCTTTTACCACTACTGAAGCCCAAACTTCAACACCGCCTTGCACAGCAGGCCGTGAAATCTCCGTGAAGGCGTTGCCAGAGTATGCTGCTTTGAGCGCCTCCTACTCATCAGACGCGTTCCCAGTACTAGTCAGCATCAAAGCGGCTTCCCTACCATCCAATGAGCATGAAGACAGGGCACCTCTCGACCTAGTGGCGGTGCTTGATGTAAGTGGTAGCATGCGAGGGGAGAAGCTAGTACTTGTCAAGGAAGCGATGAACTTTGTAATAGAAAATCTTGGACCTAATGACAAGTTGTCGATTGTCAGCTTCTCCACGACTGCCAACAGAGTGTATAAGCTCAAAAAGATGTCAGATAAGCATAAGGAGAGAGCAATTGAGGCTGTGAATTCTTTACAACCTCAGAAACAAACTAATATCATAGCTGGATTGAAAAGAGGGATCCGAGTTCTGGAAAATAGAAAAAAGAAAAACCCAGTGGCTAGCATTATTCTCCTTTCAGATGGTCGGGATAATGAGAATGGGTCTGGCCGTGGATTCATTCAAGCACTGCATAGGTTGGAGCTGCTATCTGGAGTTCCTATCCACACATTTGGCTTCGGGTTAGACCATGATGCTACTGCCCTCCACGCCGTTTCTGAGGGGTCGTCGGGAGGAACCTTTTCATTTGTACAGTCAGTTGAGGCTGTCCGAGAGGCGTTCGCACAGTGCCTTGGTGGCCTCCTCAGTGTGGCGGCTCAAGAAGTAGAGGTATCACTGAATTCAGCTACTCCTGGGACTGTAAGGATCATGTCTATATCAGCTGGAAGGTATATTTTCTCTGAATTGTTACTTTTTATATCCACATGATTAGGAATGTTTTTGATCACTTTTGTCTGTCGAACATCTATTTCCTAATTCGTAAGATGTACTATTATGATGTACTATTAGGTTCTGTCAAAAATGTGCTGTGTGTGCTTTTGTAGTGGCTCCTGCAATAGTCAATTGGCATTGAATTTGGTTGATAGAAAATCTAGCACAGCAATAATCTTTAAAGGGCCAAAACCTGCGGAATTAAAATGTATTCAGCATTCATGCAAGTATGTAACTGTTATTCACTTATAATTATTTACTCTAACAAAAACTTGAAACAGGCACAAGAACAAGCTGGATGAAGTTTCTGGCCAAGCTGGTCTAATTCAGGTAGACGAGCTGTACGCAGAAGAACAGAAACACTTTCTCGTCTACGTTTCTGTCCCTAGAATAGAAAGTCACGTTGCAACTACATCATCTATAGTCCCACAAACTCAACTCTTGAACATCAAATGCTCCTTCACGAACCCGACAACCAAAGAAAAGGTCACCATCAGTTCTACCAGCACGGTGGTGATTCCACGGCCAGACGAGCTATCTGATGAGGAGAAGCATGTTAACCTCGATGTGGACAGACAGAAGAATCGTGTAATGGTCTCCGAAGCCATTGCAAAAGCCCAACAATTGGCGGAAAAAGGAGACATTAAAGAGGCTCGCGGTCTTCTAGATGAGACGAGGGAGAAACTCATGTTGTCACCTTCGAGCCAAGCAGAGGACCCCTTCTGTGGAAGCTTAGAGGAGGAGCTTAGGGAGATAAAAGAGAGAATGAGGAGCAAAAGAGAGTATGAGACAAACGGAAGAGGATACACGCTAGCGAAGAAGTGTTCCCTTCAAATGCAGAGAGCTAGCACTCAGGCCCCTAGGACTTGGAGGATTAACTCAAGAAATACCCCTGTGTGTAAGAAACGATGCCATTTTGTGACTGGCCCAATGAGAGACATGGTGGAGAAGGCAACCAAGAAGTCCAGACTCAATTAGTGAGGCGAGGAAGGAGATTTCATAACAATTTGATAATCTTTGTGTTTAAATGCTCTACATTGATGAAAGTATGTCTAGTAGAACTTACTCCAGCTTTTCTGAACATGATACTTTGCCATTTTACTAAAATTATACAGCTTGCTATAATATACATTGGTTATTCAGAATTCATGGAAATTTTGATTGAATCCAAAAGTGAATAGTCTTCTGTTGACCACTACTATATAGTACACCATTAACCAGATACTCTTCTGCTATGCAATGAGACTGTATTATTTTTATTTAGTTAGAATACCATTAACCCTTCAAAACCTTCAAATATCAACAGAAAAAATATATATAGGTAATGTTTTCTGAGTGCGGTACTAGAGATGGTGTTGCGACGAGAATAAAGTTATCACATAATTTAGGCGGAGGAGGAACTATTTCTGGAGCTTCTTCTGATATGTTACACTGCACTTTGGTATGGTGTGTAAGGCAGAGAAAATTTCAATTGCTACACCGGACCGCCAGTCAAACTCAACAGGAAAATCATGTGAGTTCCCCTTACTCCCAAGTCCCAACTATCCCTACACTTCAACCATGCAAACTTTCACCCCTATTGTGTTAGGTTTGAAGTAGAGCCAGCATGCTGTGTGCATCCTTAGTGAGTTTTTTCATTCACGAATTTGTTCATTCATACACTATAAAACTCGATTCAGTCAGACACCCTTCTTCATCACGAATCAACCTTTATCTACTTTCCAATCTTGTATTAACTCATCACCAACCCCAACGGAAGAATGCCTTCTCCAATGCCTACTGCTGGTGCCTTTGTCACTTTGTCTTTGTTACTTCTTTGTAATTTCTTCCCAATTCAACCTGCAGTAGCTCGTATCCCTGTACTAGAGAAGTCTCTCCCAGTAGCTTCAAAGCTTTCCTCGGCTTCTCCTCACAAGCCTGCAATTGTTGGCCCGTCCGAAAAGTTTCTCCCAGTAGCTTCAGAGCCAGTTTCTACTGTTCTTTACAAGCCTACAACGTTCCCAGGTTTTAGAGAACCAATTATGCTCCCACCATATGTGCTCCCGACAATGCCCTTTCCAACCATGCCCTCCTTGCCTGCCGTCCCTTCGCTTCCCAATGGACCAATGTACCCTGGCCTCCCAAGCACAACTTTGCCATCAATGTCATCAGTACCTGCACCGCCTGCTGGTAGTGCCACTGAGCCAAGTTCGAAGATGATGAGCCCCTGAATTCCTTTCACTGTTTCACCACCAAGGACTTACCTTTATGATTGGTAGCATCAGTTGTTGTAAGAATAATATGATAGCAACTAAGAAATTATAGGACCAGAATAGACGTACTCTTATTAGTTGAACTAGATATATATTTGATTTGCATATTGTTGGAAGATTTTATATTTCTTCAAATGAAGTGAAATCAGATTTTATATTTCTTCAGATTAGAAAGGTATTCAATTCACACATTAAAAAAGAGGCCAGATAGCAACTCGCAAATTTAAACTGTGCATTTTCTTAACCAAAGTGTTGAATCTCAAAAGCAAATCAGTACCATATCTGACAAGGACTTAGTAGTGATCATAAGGTTAGGGTAATATGAACAAATTAAGTACTACTAAATTTAGTAGCAGATTAGTTTTTCCCTGCTACTCAGACAAGGGCATCCGAGAAATCAATGTAGACACCTTAGAATAAGCTAAACAAACGTAATTGGACGCCTACACATATATTGGCAAAGATTAATTGCCTGCACATATAACTTCACCGAATTGTACATTCAGGATTTGAGTACATCTTTACATGTAAAAAATACTCTGAACAACAAAATTTGAATGTAGTAAATATCATCATATTTTCAGAGGCAGGTGATGGCAATGGAAGCAATAATTTTCACTTGAACATGAGAAGTTTTAGGAGAATATGTTCTCTCTAGTTGGATTCTTTCAGAATTATGGACCAATGCTAACAGACCCACTCTTAATTATTGGTAATTGGTAACCAGCTCAGTAATTGATTCTTCAACACTTCATTTATTTGATTTCATATCGTAGGTGCATAATCTCTTATCAAATTGGTTGGGCGAATACCTCATTATCACAGGACTAGTAGGACTGGTAGAAAAAAGAAAAGACGACTCGTATGGGTTGAGAACTTGAGGCACAGACGATGCAAAGGGGGACTTTCTCAAGGGCACTTCAATGAGGAAGTATATATGCGACAATTTACCATTTTATTAAATCTTGTGTAAATATCAAACAGAAAACAACAAATCGAAAACGGAGGAGTCCAAGTGATCCAATAGGACCCTCTAAAAAAAAACCTGTAGGGTGGTTATCTGTGATTCCTTGAATTCGGAACTCCTGATTGCAGTTGAGTCCCCAGAGGTCATCTCTTCTAACTTTGAAAACACATCTCGTTTAACTTTGAAATCACATCTCTTTTAACTTAATCATATCATATTCATATGTTCCACTAGTATAATAAAGAACTGGATGTTGATAAAGTTGTATGGTGTTTGATCAGTAGAACGTTATGTAAAAATGTACAGCTATAAATACGTGTAATTCCAGTGTAGCTATGCCAGGTTGACAACTTCATCTACCATCAAAATCTCGCTCTAATTACGAATGCTTATTGATTTTAACTTTAACCTATCGAGTGACATATGTTTGGAATAATGACGTTACACACCCCTATGAAAAAACTGCAATTATAGGTGTATGAACAGACTTAATTAGGCCACCACATACTTGTGTTCCTAATGACAATCAGAAAAATATGAGAAGGCTTGAATCTTAACCATCTCTGCACACTGCGTGTACTATCTGATCTTAAGATGTTAGGTTTGGAGTAGAGGTGCCATGCTGGGCATCACTTGAACTCTTCTCTCTCTCTCTCTCTCTCTCTCTCTTCGAAGCACTATAAATAGCCTATTTAGTTCTCAGTGCTCCCTACCTCTCAAACTCAGCTCCAACACTTTGGGAACATACTCAGCTTGAATCTGAAGTCCTAACACACATTCCAAAATGTCTAGTTTCCAAACCACCCTCGTTCTCTTGCTTTCTCCGATGCTGATCCTTCTCTTCACATCAGAGCAAGTGGCAGCTCGTCAACTGCTTGCTGATCCTGAACCTGCTTCAACTTCTTCATCTCCTGTCTATGAACCAGAGATGTTCCGTAACTACCCTTCATTTCACAGACCTCTACTTCCACCACGCTTCATCCCCGCTCTCCCTTACCCTAGCAAGCCCACCCTGCCGAGGATCCCTTCAATGCCTGTTGGTCCTACTGTACCAAGCACCCCTGGTACCTCTACATCGACTCCATCAGCTCCCCCTCCACCAGGGGGATTTAAGTCCGAAGAGGTCTCAGTAGGACATGGTTTAAAGTCTGAGGATAGCTCAGAAGGAGATGACTTTAAGTCTGAGGACACCTCAGATGGAAATGGTTTCAAGTCAGAGAACCCCTCAGGCAGAAAAGGTTTCAGCTCAGAGAAGACATCGGGTAAACATGGGGAATATCAAGGTGATGATGAATCAGTCCCGGACATTCCTCGTCCATAGGACCAGAAGCTAATGGAGCAATAAATGATCACACAAATTACACATTCTTACTGCATTTGGTCCATTAGGCTCCCTACTCTAATTCTTAGCAGTAGCTCAATTACTATTTAGCATTTACTTTGTAAGAATAAAAATCAGTTAGATATAAGTACTGAAAATTCAAGGTAAAGATCAAGCTAATGGGAACCATCAATGTTTTTTTTTCCAAAAACATGTATACATTCTGCATTCTACATCCACAGCTGAGTACAACTTTATACATACTAAATCCAAAAACTTATCAACACCGACAAGATAACATTTGAGAACTGAACAAATAATCATGATTCTATACCTGATTAATTGGTTGCATTATATGTGATTTTCACAACAACAGATACTGGGATGTTTAAAATGTGTCCTTGGTCTCCAAAAAGCCCTATTCTACCATAACTAGCCGCAGAATTGTTCATGGTAGCATTCAGAATTACAGAGAATTCTTGTCTTTCTCCAGCTGGAACATAAAAATGCGTAGGTGTAACCTTTACAGAAACCCCATACGGAGCACTCCAACCAACACGGAACGTCTCATTAACACCGACATTGGTGACAGTTCGATTGACCACTCTAGTTTGGTCAAGTTTTCCTATCGTGATAGAAGGTAAATTCAAGTCAGAACCACTCACAGTAGATGAACCACAGCTTTCACCAGTGTAGTTTAAAAGCACAGCAGCAGAACCATTGATTGCACAGAGGAATGAGATGTAGTCATCATAGCCTACAATAGCAAAAGCACGGATGTGTTAGAACAGAATAATTCAGCCCCTTCCAGCACAGCATCTACAGCTAGAATCTTTAAACAGGCAAAGAAATGAAACAAGAAACGAAAAGGTATGAATGGTCAGAAAAAGGTATGAGATGTAGTCATCAGAGCTCTTTTTTGCTCAATTAAAAAAAATCAGCAAATAACATTACCGAAAAGATCCCCTATCACGTCCAAAACTTTCCTCACTACATAATGATCATTTTACGTATTAGGGGCAAAATTGGTGTTTAAGGAAAAAGAAAACGATGGTTCAGGTAAAATTTAACAGAGCTTAAGTTGGTAGTTTTTCGAATTGAACAAATGCACGTAACAAAAATTAGCATTTGGATAATTTCTTACAAGTCTTTCGTGTTCCAATGAAGTTTACCAGTGACTTTCTGTAAAAAATATTACCATGGCCATACAAGCTATAAAGACGTGTATTCAAACAGCAGAAGTGTGGCTGGAATCTCTCACAGAATAAAGGGAAGTGTAGAATCATCAAAGTTGTCCTCGTAGAATCCCATTTCATGACTACAACCTCTTTCCCGTTCCCAAGGGGATTGTTATTAGTTTTATCTTATATTCCCAGATTCGGATTTGTTTCCAAAACAAATTCATTATGCAAGATAAGCGAATTAGAATAAGCATGTGCTACAATTCCTGAACCATCTACCCAATGAAATACGAGAGGGCACCATAATTTATAATAGTAGTACTAGTAAAGAAGACAAAAGAAAAAGACAGATTTGATTTATATTTCCAGTTAGAACTGCAGTGACTTACTAGAATCAAAAATAAGTCCTGGATCTAATGCAGCAGTTGCATTCACAAATCCGCTGCCCATATCAAATGGAGTTGCAGGAGACTGGTTCACGTCCGGGTTTGAATAAGCCCGTTGGGCCATTATTGGGCCCCCATCCTTGTCACGAAGAGAGGCTGTCGTTGAGAGGGCAGATGCAACAGCAGCTGGACTGAAACCAGGATATTTTTTCTTGATAAGAGCTGCAAGTCCTGCAACATGAGGTGCAGCCATGCTTGTTCCTGACATCATCGCAAATTGCTCACCTTCATAGTGTCCAGGTCATCTGACTGTCAGCCATATTGATATTTCTGTGCTTTAGAGTCCAAAGAAAAGGATTTCAGGTGTCCGAACCATACCTTGGAATTCAAGAGAATCAGTTCCAAGTGAGCTCCAAGCACCCCATACTGAATTCCCAGGAGCAACCAGATTTGGTTTCAGCACATCTGCATCATCTAGAGAGTTGTCTTCTGGATCTGGCCCTCTGGCGGAGTAATACATTACTTTTGGAGCAGAATATGAATAATTTGCCAGTAGTCCACCAGAAATGCTGGCAACTGCCCCAAATTTGACAATTTTCTTAGAACTGCCATCCCTCACTATAGAAGCATTGTAATATTTGAGAAAAACCTGTACAACAGTACCATAGATCTGAATGCCATGAGAGAAATTTCACAATTGATGGCTAATACAGAAGCTGATTCATAAGCTGACATGGGATATGTATGCTTGTCCAGGTTAAATTATCAATAGTTCTGCAGATAGATAATCACAAAACTGACCTTTGAATCATCTGAAGATGGGATAATTATGCCAGGTATATCCATAGGGGTTGGATTCAGCTGAAACCCTATAACAAAAGGATCCATATAGAATACAATGCCAGCTGCACTAAGGTTTTTGGCAGTTTGGAGGGCTTGTTTGACAGTCGAGACTCCTAAAACAAAACGAACAGTATAGCTACAGATCAAGAGGTTTCCTGCAACAAGGTCTGGATTCAAAACAGTAGGATCTTGACACTCTCCAACATACAAGTCAGCAGCTGTGTTATTGCACAAAGCATGGGCAGCAGAGATCAATGTATACGTAGCATTGTCTGTTCCAGCTGCAGACCATCGAACCAGGGCAAAATAAGTATTAGGGCACCATCACATATCGACTTCCAATTTCGAAAGCTAAAATGTCACAAAAATAAGTATAGCAACTGCCAATAAACAACAGCAAGCATCAGCAAAGAGCAGGTTGGAAGAGAGGGGAGCATGCAGTTGGACTTGATTATCACTGAACAATCTATGAACTTCGCCTGCACTAATAACAAGAATATTCTAGAGGACACTGCCATAAAATTTGGAAGGCATAGTGCTGAAATCAATTAAAACAGCCCTGCAATGAAACACATGCATTTGTGGCACAAGGCGATTTCTTGATATACAATTGTAGAGCTAAATAAAGAAAAAAGGGAAGAAAAGAAAGGGAAGATATCAATTAATAATCCACTGGGGAGGTATTGCACCATCAGTGCCAACATGTTCAGCAAATATCACAAACTCAATTCATTGCAAGAAGATTCAGGGTAAACGAAGACTTGCTACCAAGGTTTTTGATCTTAGCCAAAATACAGACACCGCGATTTGCAACAGTTCCAAAATTTTGGAACTGACTGGCAGTTTACTTAAAAATTAAGGGATAAAACACAAGATATTTCCCATTAATAAAAGGCTACCTCTTCCCTAATAATTAAAACAAAACATCTTAATTCACCACACTTCATGCTTACCACAAAAAACTACTTTGGACACCATAACTACGTCAAAATTGACCAAAAATACACCCCTGCCCCACAAGAAATACTACATCAACCACCATAGACAAAGTTTGGACCTTCAATTGAACTTCAAACTTTACTAGGGGAAGATCATTTTCATAATCATTTAAGCTGAAAATGACAGTGTAGATGGATTCAACACAGTCAACCTTTACAGTCAATAAATACTTTTTAAGTAAATATTGTGTTGCCGTCTAATCAAAATTTCAAATATCAACCTAAAAGAAAAAAGAAAAAAGAAAAAAGAAGAAGCAAGGAGCAGAAGGGGTGGCTGTTTCAGTCCATTACATTTAGTTTGGAGCAAAAAAAAGGTCCCATTCCTTGGTTTGACCACAACACAAGCAAGCAACAATAACAAGATAGCCTTAGGCCTAAAACCATTTTTTCTCGTCTAGGAATGTTGGTTCACGCCACGAAACTGTGATACGGTTTAGAATGCATTGGCTGCCACTCGCCTACCAAGCACTTCATCTCAAGCAGACAATGCAAGGATATGACAGTTTAATATTTTTCCGCTACAACGACAAACAGTCGTAACAACATAGATTCATTTCATTTGCTTAAACCAGAAGTTGGCTTTTATTAGTCATATTCACCTTTAGTCCTTTACAGATATAGTCTATCAGTATTACCTGTAAAAGACTATAATAAAGATCTAAGCAACTCCAAAACATCAATACTCAATGACAATGCCATTATCACTTATAAATATAAGAGCAAAGTACCTAAGATGTTCTAAAGACTTACGTGCAAGTCCAACACCAGATATGGTCAAATTGTTGCCAAGATATATGGAGTTATCATATACTCGGTCATGCGCAGCAGCACCAACAGTAAAGATCCATGGGCTAAAAGAAGAAACACTTCGGGGACCAGGACCAGTATTCCCAGCTGCTTGAACAACAAAAATACCAGCCTTTACAGCTGTCAACAATGCCATATCTATGGGATTGAAAAAAGTGGCAACCCCGGGAGGACGCCTGTTGGGAGTGATTGACAAGCTAATAACGTCTACACCATCCTGAGCCGCCTGCAAAAATGTTTGCAAAACGTATTCAATAGCCAAACAAGAAAGCTAATGAGGTTATAGATTATTTTCGGGGATCGAACACCAAGTAACTTTCAACAAAAAGTGTAGCCAAAAGACAAACGAAGAAATTGACGGACGGACGAAGCTAATAGGCAAGAAATGTCCACAACTACACTAACCCCCCTCCCCCTCCCAATATAGCAGCCGAGATCCAGCGAAAGAGCAACACATCAATCTGATACCCTCTATATGGACAAGGATAACCTTCTTTCAATGGACAGAAGACTAAGTATACCTGGTCAATGGCTGCGACAACATCTGCTGCAAAGCCTCCAAAGCTCTTGTACAATGCCTTGTAGACAGCAATACTGAGGATGAAGTAGTTCCATAATTAGAGCAAGTCAAATACAGAACTTACTCGACAGCTCAAAGCTAACCAGTACATAGACCAACCGAAACAACTGGTTATGCCTACAATACCTCACTCCAAAAAAAAAAAAAACT
This sequence comes from Pharnaceum exiguum, assembly GCA_900322385.1. Taxonomy (NCBI): domain Eukaryota; kingdom Viridiplantae; phylum Streptophyta; class Magnoliopsida; order Caryophyllales; family Molluginaceae; genus Pharnaceum; species Pharnaceum exiguum. The sequence continues at coordinate 41,886 of ONZK01002090.1, read as the reverse complement.
ATTCTAATCAAGTCAAAAACAAATATATGTTGTGGCCTTTTGTTATGTAATAACAGGCTATGTAATAATAGGCTACTGGGTCAGAAGACCAACTGAACAAGCAAAAGAGAATTCAATGATGGATTGTGAACTAAATATGGCAAAACTTGAACACATTGATTTGTACAACTGATGCTTCATATTGCTCAACTGTTAGGACATGAAGAAGATTTCAACTGTAAGGACCAGCACGGATTCACAGATGCAATTATCCCCATAAATGGTAGAAATTTACAACAAAAACGTACACTCACATAGGAAAATGCACTTTATCAACAATGTACCGGTGATTAAAAAATAAAAATAAAACATCAAAAAAATATACCAAGTACTTTCTTATGACCACCCAACTATAAAGATTTGTCTGAAATGCCTACAGCTTAAGACAGATGGTGTAAAATCCAAGACTCATTAGTAAGATGATGACATTGAATAAAAACAACTCCGCATACCACACTGCCCTCAGGCCTCAGGTTCTTACATAAGACTAATCCTGGTCTCCACCACCCATCCCTCCCCTCCCCGAACCCAAATATCCTGGTCCTTTCTTCCCCAACCCACTACAATGGCATATAGGAAACTAGGTCAGCCTTTAAGAAACTACATTATGGGATTCAAAATTTTCACACCAAATTTCCTATAGCGGAACCTATACTTTTAGTAAGTTATCTCAGCATGCCACTTGTATTATTTACAAATATTAATTCCCCTTAATTATTACACAGGGGATTCTGACTTTATCATCCTAGGGCAATCTTTTAAAGTCAATAGCTTCTTTTTATATATTGACTTTTTGTGTAAGTCCAAAACTTTATTTAGTGTAGTCATTTTCAAACCAAATAGGCATAACTGAGTGGCCGGTCCTTCAAAACTCATGGAAATGCTGAGCACCAATGCATAATGTGCCGAGCCGACAAGTCCATATATATATTGTTTCGGTAGCAACATGGATTAAGTTTGGATGACTTACTGTGATCGTGGAGCCATTCCACTTGCATTTCCAAAGAACTGTCCGGAAACAACAACAGGAATTTCATGGTTTCCAGACGCGATTGATGCTGTGTGCCTACAGAGATGTACCGTATGCATCATTTCAAAACAACATAGAAGAAGGAAAAATCCGAGTGGCAGTAAAATTGGATCTCAACACTTCACAAGTCTAATTATAGAATTTAAGTTCGCAATTTGCAATTACGGCTTGGTGCACAACCAATGTTAAAAAGTAAGGACCCCCCCCCCCCCCCCCCCCCCCC
>ONZK01002089.1:47538-73719 GCA_900322385.1 Pharnaceum exiguum | reverse complement strand
GTTTGCCCCCCCCCCCCCTTCTTATAGGGCTAGCCCAGATTAGCCACTTGCACAATAAAATTTTCGGGGCCTCCATTGTCATTCCTTTTGTGCCAGTACTCACGGAGCCATTCCTTTCTTCCAAGAATTAAGTTGTTTCAATTCATTTTGTCAATTAGAAAGTAAGAGTTGGTGCAATTACTGCTATCGTAAAAGATCAATTCAGAATTGTTTGGTAGTCCTGCTACTTGTAGATACTTTGACTTCACATTTGCAGTTTCAAAGAATAAAGTTGGGCCATCAGTGTCATGCTAGTGTTGAACAAAACTGATAGGGATGCATATCCTTGTTTTCTCTAGTTTTTATGTCTTTACAATCTTCTTAGCATCCAAAGCATACTTATTCAAATAGCTATTTTTGACTCCTTTCCACCTTTACCGGCTGTAATATTGTTTTGTTCTAGAAGATCTTGATCATTGATAGGTGAAATCGAGCGTCGTAGTGATATTTGCTATTTAAAAAATTTAAGCTTAGCATGTGGTCCCAAAATAAACTCAACCACAAATCTCATCTTTTTATGACTTTGCTTCAGTTTGGGCTTGATCTTTGGGCGGAGTGGCAGTGGCAAAACAACATTATTGCAGGTTCTTGATGTATTAATGCTCAAATTATCCCGTGCTCATATGTTTTGGTTGTTGGGTCATGTAACATATATTTTTCATCTTGTTACAGCTTCTTGCGGGGCTAAGCCAACCAACGACTGGCTCCATCCTTGTCCAAACATATGGGGAAGATGATCATAGTCTCAAGCACTCGATACCTCTTCTGCCTGAGAAAGTTGGTATTGTCTTCCAGTTTCCAGAGAGGTAAGTTACATAATCCAGTCGGAGTTATGTTTTGTCTTTTACTTTTTTTTGAAGTGTTTATGTTTTGTCTGTAGGTGTCTATCGTTGCTGAAGTTGAATTAAACATGACCTACAATTATTGTTTATATCTTTGCTGTAGCTGGTAATTTTAGTTGATGCTGGCGCTTGCGATTGGATTGTACTTAGAATATGACTAGCGCATAGCCCGTGCATACGTGTACTGTATAATGTTCTATTAGATTGAAGTTTTATTGCCTAATTTAGTTATAAAATTGTTTTTGCCCATATCTCAAAACATATATTTTCATGCTCAAATCACAGATAGTGGAATTGACTCAATAAATTTCTTATTTTTTCCCTATAATATAGACACTAACTAACTAGCTATTACACCGACTAATGAGATACTGTGACATGTCATTAAAGTTTTGCTTTTGATAATGTAATCAATCTAATTTCCTGTCTCAAGTTTCTCTTTTAATATAATATTGTGATAACTTTGCATTTAAGCACAGAAGATTATCAACGCGGTATATGCCTATCCTATAAATCAATTTATTCCTCTTTCAACACGAACAATAGGCAATGCCCCTGCCCTGAACACACAGGCACAAATCAGAAGAACATCACAAAAAGGGGAAAAACTAGCCAAAGAAGAAGAATCAAACCTCTGTCAAAGTAGCAAAAAAATCAGAGGATGTTTGGTCAAATTCACTCTAGAAGTGCTTTTGCTTTGTATTTTTTTCCCATTCTACCTCCTCCGTCATCATCATAAAAAAAAAAAGAAGTCTAAACTACTCTCCAAAATAATCAAAATCAAAGCATCAATTTTGGGGCTTTTCCTTTTGGCCACTATAAGGGTGTTTGGGAGCTTTTTTGATAGTTGATTTGTGCTGGAGGTGGAGGGGGGAAAATGATAAGAAAATTACAAAGGAAAATCACTTTTGGAAATAGCCTCTTAGTGGGTGGAGACCTTAAGGAATGTTCTTGTAAGCTGCTTGGCTATTCCTAGCATTTAAGCTTTCTTTTCCCCCCTATTGTCACATTTATCTCTAATGATTTCATAGTAATATTTTTTGTGTCTTTCACCAAAATCCCTCAGATTTGTGGAAGAGTGCTGTGTTATGACCTTAGAGTAGGGGCTAGTCATGGGTAAGAGAATCCTTCTTAGGGAGCTGTATTGAATGTGGGAAGGCAGACTGATCCTTGAAAGAGCCTAGTACTGTCAGCCCCTTTACATAGGCTGCTAACAAGTGATAACAGAGGAAGGAAATCCTAAATGACAAGATCTGTACCACCACCAAAGCCCATGATTCCAAGTTTCCAACTAATCAAGGATTCTAATGAACACACAAAAATAACTAATAAATAAATAAAAGACAACTAATTAAATAATATCTGGTATTAATTTTGGACTATGCATTTCTGTTGTTTTCATGTTATACATGCTTGCAGTTATTTACTTGTACAATGCAGAAGATATCTAGAAAAAAAGCATGTAATTCTTGAGCCAGGATCCCACAATTTTACACTAGACTGATGGATTTGGTCATTGGTAGAATTGCATATCTTGTTAATTGTAAAATAGTAGTGAAATTAGACCATTTCAAGCCTACTGACTTCACTAATCTAGGGGTTGGTAACATTAGATATGAGAATATATTCATCTTTCTGAAGTGTTGGATTGCTATTTACTTTTGTGGCAGGTACTTTCTGACCAACACTTTGCTTGATGAAGTTACATTTGGATGGCCAAAGCAAAAGAGTGATCTTCCCCTGACAGAGCATCTTTTGTCAAACCTTGCACGGGCTCTGAATTGGGTACTGTGATTAGCTTTAAACAGGAGCAGCTTTAAGAATATGACATCCACTATTAGTTCTATAACTTCACCTTTTGAGTTTGCTGCCATATTCTGTGAAAATTTACCTAGCTCTTGTTAGTGTGTATAAATTCTTTGACAGGCTCTTGTAAAACTATTAGGTTGGGATGACTGGTGTGCCGCTTGATAAAGATCCTCACTCCCTTAGTGGTGGCTACAAGCGCCGACTAGCTCTTGCTATACAATTAGTAAGGGCTTTAAATCAGTATCAAACTTTTGTTTTTTGTTCCTTCTTACTTTAATCCAGAACGCATAATGTTTGGCTTGGAAATTTTCTATGACTATTGATCCCTGTCTTTATTGTTTGAATCATATTTTTGTCAGGTTCAAGTCCCACAACTATTAGTACTGGATGAGCCGCTTGCTGGTCTTGGTATGCCCTTAGTGTCCTATGTTTTCTGTCCACTTTTGAGAATGCTGGAAATCTTCCCTATTCAAACTCTAGTTAGTTGTTAAACTTGGCTGTCATATGTTTGTTTATCAATCAGGGCATTAGTTTCAGCCATAATTTAATTATGCTTCTGTGTCAAAATAGATTGGAGGGCACGTGCGGATGTGGCAAAACTACTAAACCATTTAAAGAGAGAATTGACTTTACTCGTGGTTAGTCATGACCTCAAGTAAGCTTTCTTTTCTTCATCTGTTCCCTCCCTAAATAAGCTGTTAGGTAAGTATGGTTATCTGATTCTGATTATTTAATATTACAGAGAGCTAGCAACATTAGTTGATAGGTCATGGAGAATGGAAGTCGGAGGAGTTCTGAAAGAGGAGTCTCTACCCCTATGATATGTATGTTCAAAAAATGGGATCCGCTGGAAATCAAATGACCCCCTCTTGAGGTTCATGCTCAAAATCCCTCTATAACTTTCACAATTCTTGCACTTATTGTTAATGTTGATGGCTTCATTTCTGATAGAGATGGGAAATTTTATCTTGTTTTAGAAATACACTTATGCATCATGTGTTTGCTATTCTGATGTGAATAACGTGGTCTATTACTCACTCCATTAATCATTTTAGGCATGTGTGTTATGAATATGGGATAGTGAAATTTTGGAAGTGAAGTACACGCTTGTACCAGGAGTAGGTGGAGGTCTTGTGCTCTGAGCTTTCGCTCAATGCATGGGCGTTATGTATGATTGTAATGCAGTGAAGACATTTAATTGGGAGGAGTGCTTCTGGTGTTACATGGCTGGGAGTTAACAGTCAAGCACACGGGTAGATATGGAGTTAATAGTACATATTGTTCGATGCTATAAGTCCAGTTCTATTATATTGTTAGAAGGCTTGGCCTGGTGCAACATGTTCGAAAGTTGACAGCAGCAATGCTGAGAACAACTTTGTGGTGGATGTGCCCAGTACACTTTGGATGGATCAGGAGTAAGTTGATTAGGGTAGAGGTTTTTAGTGACTCTATTAAGTTGCCGATAAAGTTAGAAAGAAATATTACTATTTTTCAGCTTTAGGTGATTATCTAAATAAAAAAGGGCTTAATCACCACCTTCCGGTACTTCTTCTTTTTAGTGAAGGTGCTGGAAGTCTTTGCTTCGATGCAGCAATGCATTTAGGGTCAATCTCACAAAAAGCCACCTTGTATATTTACAAACCAGGGAAAAGGTTAGGTCCATCCTAATCCCGTGCACCTCCATTGAATGGGAACAACCTATGATTGATGTTGATCGTGTTGTTGTTGTACTTGTAATGCGTACACAAAAAAAAAGTTGGAGATGGTTAAGGCACTTATGTGGTGTTAAGAAAATAAGCCACTGTGTGTTTGCTAAAGAATTTTTAAAATATTGTGAAAGAGGTGATAAAGTAAGCCAAACTACTTTATGGCCATGTTCTAGTAAACTTCAGTTCAGTTTTTCGCACCTCAGCTCGTAACTTGCAACACCATAAGTTTTGATCCCGAAATCCATTCGTAGTTATTAGTATATCATTGGAAAAGTTTCACTATGTAGTTTTATAAACGTACAATATTGATAGGGTTTTGATAAGTGTTTGAGTATCAAAACAAAAACAAAAAGTTCAGTTTTTTTTCCTTTTCAGTTCGGTTTTAATTAGTTCAGTAAAGTTTAGCTCTAAAGAACAGGCCCATATATATAAACTCCCTAGAATGAGTTGTCCCCTTGGTAGTTAATAACTTAGGGCCTGTTCGGGATGGTTGTATGTTTTTAGTTTTGAAAATTCCAAAAACCAAAACCATTTTTCGTAGTGAGTTTTGAAAATTTTGCAAACCTTTGTATACCTGAGCTTAAAAAAAAGGAAAAATATTATCCCCTCTTTTACCCTTTCCTTCTCCAGCCGTCATCGGTCACCCTCATATCTCTTCTCTAATACCTTAAACAAAATATATAAAGAAAAGAGAAGTCTAACACCTTCCTCCACCGCTTCACTTCCACTCACTCTCTCCACGGCTCCATCCCTTCACAACCACAACCACGCATGGGCCGGAACCACAAAGACGGTCACGTGTTTACCTCCTTCCATGACGATTAGTATGGCCGATCTCGGCTTGTGGGATGATTAGTACTAGTAAACTAATGTTCCTTGATAAAATTAAAGAATGGCTGGTAAGATTCAAGGGACGGCAAGGTGGTGGTGTTGGGTGGTGCTGTTGGGTGGTGCTGTTGGTCACAAGAAACTTAATTGGTGGTGGGAATTGTTAGGGACTTACGGTTGGGTTTGTTCTGTTAGGTGGTGGTATTAGTGGAAAGCAATTGTTTGGAGTCTCTAACCCGGTGGTGATGGATGTTTGGTAGGCATGGATAAGGATTGGCATTGGCAGTGGTGGAGTTGTTGATGTACTTGGTGTGATGGAAGTATGGAACATTAGTATACTGTGCTAGGAATGAAAACGGAAACAATAATTGAGAAACGTTTTTTTTTTGGTTTGTGAAATCCGTTGCAAGTTTTGAAAAAGAACGAAAAAACCATGTTGAGCACAGATTTTGCCGAACACGTTTTTGTTTTGAAAAGAGACTTTGGAAACAGAAAACCAAAAACCGCAACGATCCCGAACGACGCCTTAATATTTACACTAACAACCAATTGAACAACTAATTTGGGACAAATTGAGTATTTTATTTGTCCGAGATACCATTTAGGGACCCGTTGGATTGGCATAAATGCACTTCTTGTGTAACATAAACCCCTTAGTCTATTTTCTTTTAAATATGTCAGTGAAATTTTTATTGTTTACGTATACCAATATCTTTACTCACTGCAAACCTAATCCCCCAATTTGTTACCCACATGTCCCACATGTTAACCGTTCCCACAACCTGGGACATCCAAAATTGAGTTCTCTCTTGATGGCGGCTGTTGCTGTCTCTCCTCAAATAATGTTACCCATGGTCCCTAGCTCCATCTCACGCTCTCCTTTTGTCCCATTCATACCTCCAATCCTTTTGTAGGATCCGAACTTTATAATTCAATAATTATTTTGATGTATTTAGTTCTTCTTCCACCTTTTTCTTCTATTTATTACTAGAATTAAAGCCGTGCATTCCACATGACTCATAGTGTCATATTAATACACAACCTCGTACTGATACTTTTTACTACTGTTTTTTGAACCATAAACCACAAGTTAATATTTCTAGTAACCTTGAAGTGTAGGTTTTTATTTTTATAACATGATAAAAAAATTAGAGTGAAAGTTTCATATACAAAAATTTAGTATGTTTATGCTTTTAAAAGACTATTGTCACACACTTTTATAGTCAATAAATTCACTGAATAGACACTCATATGAAATATTTCTAATTTTCGTGCTATTAAAGCTTTAACTAATATGGAGTTATCAAAAGAGTTACAAGTAACTAAGAGGCAAAAAAGTATCATGCATATGCATCTCGTTTGAATGGTTATTTCGAATTATGTTGAATAGAAGTTATGTTTTCTGAGATTTGTTGCAATCTATACACTTTGGGGGTGTTTGGTTTCATCAGAGTCCATCAATGTAATGGTAACCCATTACATTACCGTTACTTTCTGTTTGGCTTGGTACCCTTGGTAACAAAAAAAAAAGATTCTATTAATGTTACATTGTTGAACCAAACAACTTATGTCGGGAACCATTTCCATTACCATTTCTCTCCTTAACTGATTACATTACCATTACAATCAAACTATTTGAACCAAACGCCCCCTTAATCTTACTCTAAAAAGAGTTATATACATGTAGTTACTATATGTATAAGTGAGAATATACATTCTATTTCATAATGTACTTGTTAGTGTTTTCGGAAAGGAACTCTTTTAAAAAAAATTAAAGTTGAATTTCTTTTAAAAGTAAACGGTTATAAATTTCAAAATATGACGTCACACGCCAAGGTGGCGCAACATACACGAAGAAAAAAGTTCCTCTTCTCGTAATTATGTATAGATTTATTATTTGTTGCTTTCTAATGCGACATACAATTTTTAAAAGGAAAAATACTATTTTGGGTACCCGACCTATAGCATTATACCAAACTGGGGTCTCATTTATTCAATATGCCAATAAGGGTACCGGACTTTTTGACATTGTACCATAATGGGTACCTCTTACAACTCCGTTAGTTTTTTCCGTTAACTATGATGAGGTGTCAAACTCTCATTAGTTAGATGGAAAAGAATACAGTGAATGGACCATTTTAGCCTTGCTTTAAATTCCCATTTGTTTGTTCACTTAAATATTTTCTTTTGTAGCCTTTTATCTCTTACTGGTGTAATGCGCTTGTATTTCTTTTTCATTAGTCATCGTCATTTCCAATACCATCATCACTTTTGAATTGAATCATCATCATCGCCTTCCAGCAACTTGCTTGAACTTTCGAATGTCGAACATCAGCCAGCCAGTTAGCCACAATAATCATCAGTCTTTATCACTCTTTCCCCTCCTCGCCATTGCCTCAAACATTGACCCAACCATATATACACCACCACACACACCATGACCCTTATATCCATCTCCACCGCTACTCTAACACCCCACCGGATGTTATGCCGCCGTCGACCTACTCAAGGTCAATAACAGCAAGTCCCACACTACCGAAATTTAACAAAAAGACACTCCCTCACTTAGCCCCGACCAGTCAACCACGCAAGCCAATACCCCTCACACACTACCACTCGAATCCCTCCACATCTATATTCATCCACTTTCACCTTTTTTTTTGAGGGGTCATCCACTTTCACCTAGTCCACTCATACACTACCACCGAGTCTCGCCTCCAATCGATCCCGACTAGCACAAAATCGACAACAACAACACTCATCACCCTCTTCCAACTTAAATTTAGATCTGAAGTAAAGAAAAAGAAATCAATGGACGTGGTGGCGAGGTGGTCATTTTTATTAGTGGTAGTAATGTTTAGATTGTTTTTTATTTTGAGTTGGTTATAAGGAGGTGGACTCCAAGTTCTTGGGACGATGGCGGCGAGGCAGTGATTCGAGGGAAGTTGGGATGGTAATAGTGACCATTATTAATGTTGATGACGATGGGGGATGAGAGATAGAGGTGGATGGCGGCGATGGTGGCTAATGATGATGGATGACGGTTGTGATACTATGGGTGATGCCGGTGTCAAGTGGTGGTGGATAAATGAAGTGGGTGAAGAGAAAGATAAAAGGAAAGAAGTAAAAATGAGAAAAAAGTGGAAATGGAATAAATAATAATAAAAAAACCTAAGGGCATAATGGACTAATCACAACCTTTCTCAATCTCTAGCCAATGAGAGTTTGACACCTCATCTTAGTTAACGAAAAAAACTAACGGAGTTATAAGAGGTACCCATTATGGTACAATGTCAGAAAGTACAGGTACTCTTATTGGTATATTGAATAAATGAGACCCCCGTTTGGTATTATGCTATAGGTCGGGTACCCAAAATGGTATTTTTCCTTTTTAAAATGATTCTATCATGGCTTGTAGTTTTAGTGCGTTTTACCTTAAAATTATAAAAAAAATTGTCCCTTTGTTTCAAGATTTTATCCATCGTTCTTTTCTCGATTTTCAAATCAAAATTATGATTTTACTTTGTGGATCTTAATTTCACTACATCTCACATTTTCTCTCTTTTGTTGGAATCTATGAGATCAAAATTTGAGCTAACTAGAAACTTTTAGGAGACAAAAATTGGCTTTGAGCTTGGAACCCCCCTTTTTCTTTGGATATGGATTATTAGTCATGACTAAACCAAATTGGGTATGAAAACCTTCCAAATACTTCTTATATTTATTGAAGTTGCGAGAATTCAATAGCGATTGCTCTCGGAAATAACCTCTTTGTTTGAGGAACGGTCGTGTACATCTTGTTGTTGTTGTTGTATGGATCATCAATGTAACCAAACAAAGACAGGGTAAACAGAATCCAAGATTACATTGCATATTTGAACCAAACAACCAACTAATGTAACCATTCATATTATCCTTACCTTCTTTAACTCTTCCCATTCTCATTGTGTTATGCCAATTTGAACCAAACTCCTCTTTATTTTCTAAAAGATCTTTTCGAATAATCTATGAGTAAAGAAATAAACGCTAGTTATTTATGCAAGAACACAACATTAAAACATGGAATGGGAATTGGTAACAACATTATCTTTCACCGGAAATAGAAAAGTTATCGGGACAGACTCAAAGTAAAAATTTCCCAGTTATTTTGGAATTGAAGAAGCATAACTTTGGATTTAACTATTTAACATGCTCATCTGAAATCCGTGGAAAACTTTCCTATTGGTCATGAAGCACTTATGATGTCTTCCTCTGTTATAAAGATTTTAGCTTATGAGGCCATGACGATGTTTGTACTTACATTCTTCATCAGTATTGATCCAGTGCTCCCTGCTTGCAGGACAGCGTATCTCATTTGTTGGACTATTGAACTTCTGTTTGGTCATTGAATTTGTACAGACACTTATATCAGAGTTCAAATGAAATTTCTCTCTCCTGAGTTGTGTGCCCCAACAGCCCATTTTTTTGCTTCGGTAGCTGAGCCCTGAATCCTCGTTGACATGTGTGGAGTTCTTGAGAATTTTGTTGATCTCATTCTTGCTAATCTTTTTAGGATTCCTGACAATTGTTCCAATTTCTGGATGAATCTTCTTGTGGAATTTTTCTTTTATCTGCAAACAAAATGTTTTACGATACATGAGACGGACTGAGCGGTTTACAAGACTACTTTACTAATTATTCCTGGAGTAGAAAGTTTCAAGCTATCATAAACTCTTTATGTAATACCATATGAACTTGATAGAATATTAACAGAATTCGCGAGTGTGCACCTAAAACCTTATTTGTCATTTCTACTGTCTTGTTTGAAAAGCCATATGATCTCCCAGCTTAGGATTTTGTTAACTCACAATCATGGATCGAGGGGAAAGCAATGGTACTTGGAAAGTGTTTCGTGCACGAGAAAGAACCATGCTAAAAGCATATACAACCTTGGATTTGATTACTGTTGTGTTTGGCTTTATGCTGTTAATATGTCATTATCATTCTATTGATTCACTTTTGCATGTTGAAAATTCAATGGGGTCTATTATGATGTTGTGCATGGATTTATAAGTATATACCCTATGACCAGTTATAGTTGCCCAATTGATGGCAAAAATTACGCTACAAGTGGATTGGGTAATTTTAGGTGGACAGCAGAATTGTCTGCGCAGGCAAGTTAGTGAATTATTTTACCGTTTCTAAATTATTTTGGGTAGATAAGTCCTAAATTATTTTATTTTCAGTTTGAATTTTGTCAGCGAGGGTATTGAATGGCCTATGGTTATACTCTAATTTACTTGGTTTTTGGATGTTAAGAATTGACTGTCCGCAGTAATATGTTGACGCTTTACGATGAGTGACATCTAGTAACAATAACTCAGTAGGTGACTTGATGTGCTAGATGTTTTACCTTGTAAAGCTTTGTCAGAGAGAAAGTGCCAGCTGCCCAACCTGCAGAATCTGCCGATTTCTGAGGTGAAAGTTGTGGTTTTTGCAACATCTTGTGTTTGAGATTGTTGGATGCATGGCAATCTTGCTGAGTTCTCTCAACCTGAGCAGAGGACCTATTATGCACTTTAATAGTGCTTTTGAATACTTCTTGCATTACTTTCTTTGCTTTTTTTGCTGTTTGCACTGGTCTTGCAAGTTCGGTGGACAATCCAAGAAGATATTCTTGCAGGGGATGTGCTTGCAGTTTCAACTTATTGGAATCACTCGTATCTTCCTTCTCCTTGTCATGGAGGATTACTGTGTTTGATGGTCCATTGCTACTCTCTTTGTCCGCTTCAGCCTTTATAAACTTCTCCAACTCAACATTGATGAGCTTCAAATCATACTTAATCTCTTCTCTCTGATCTTCATTTGAGTTCTCACAAGGCATGTCAAACGACGGAGTTGGGGGATCTGTTATTGGCTCCAGATTGAGAGTTCCAATTGTGAGGAAGCCTGGGAATATCTCTGAAGATTCTTCATTGATCCCTTCTGTGGTGTCAGCTTTGGATTCCTCATAGAGGAGTTGACATTGTAACTGTGGTTCCTGCCTCAGTTTGAAATCTTTTACTGGTCTAAAAGTATCTTCACGATCTATAGATCGCTGTGAGGAGAAGCATGTGCAAGTGTTCCCTGGGAAACAAAGTTGGCAATTCAGTTAGAACTTCTATGATTTTTGCATTAGTGATGAGTCTAAAAAAATTCTGCCATGATTATGGAACTAGTTAATAAGCTGCAATGGTTGAATTCTTGCTGTGGTCCTTGTGATGAAGTATACTGGCTATATTGGCCTCTGACTGTTTTCAGGCATTCTCGGTGTTTGATAAGCCGTGCAAGGGAATGTCGCGACTGCGTTGAGTTATTATTTTGGAACAGTCATTTCTAAGTTGGAACCTCACCTGATCAAAACACCCATTTTGTGAAACTAGTTCATTCAATATTCTATTTTGTAGGTACTGTAAAAGGGGATAGGTGATTTAAAAACAAGTGGGAGGATGTTTCCTGAAGACAATTTTTAAAGGCTATATGGAGTTTCAGTAGAGACTCAAAGATTGAAGAAGCTCTCATACCCATATCTGTACTATTTACTGAGCTTGTAGAATCCTTTTGTAGCTTGCGATGCATCCAGCTTAGTAACTGCATGCCAGATAAATTTGGTATTAGATTATTGCATTTAAGAAAAAAAGAGATCACCATGTAAAAGTAAGCTTTAACATGGGCGAGGCGTTGCAAACCTTCATTTTTATGCTGCTTGGGTCCTGAGTTAAGTTTAACCGTTCCAGCAAGTAATGTATTACTTGCGAGGCTTTTATAGCTAGGGAAGTTGTACCCTAGTGGCCAGTAGCCATTTTGATGTCTTATTCATTTGAATAATTAAGTTAAGAAATTAATTTAACAGTCACATGAAGAACAGTGACTTGGAAGAAGAAACACTAGCAAAAATACAAATGAAGATGGATGTTCATTGCCACGGCGCAAGAATAACTGAGACATTCTAGTGTTCTCCATGCACTGTTTGAGCTGCCGTTCGTGCTGCTCTTCTGTGAAGATTCTGCTCGTCCTAGTCTGCTATTTGCCTTTGATGCATAGATGGATTTTTTTTTATAATAATAGCATGTTTGTAATCATGCGTACAACTGTTTCAGAGTCCCCCCTGCTTCCCCTTCTGTGCATATATCCAACACGTATATTGACATGATTTTTTCCCTTTTTTTTTTGAAAGTGTCGTGACATGATGATATATACTTATACAAATTTGGCAATGTGAGTGTAAAGTTGTTTTCAGGCTCTTTTGCTTGAGCTGAGTTTTTTTTTCAATCTTAAACTGAGGTTATAAGTTGAAGGGGAAGTTATATTGTACTCTATTAGACCGTATTTATTGTATGGTACAGAGTATTGGGATGTGAAAGCGGGAAGATGAGCTACTCCACTCCAGCGGCTGAGATGCGCATGCTACGTTGGATGACAAGGCATACACGAGTGAGAAATGAGAAGATTAGAGAGATAGTTGGAATAGCTGTTATCGACGATAATATGAGGAAACATTGCCTACGTTGGTTCTGGCATTTTAAGAGAAGACTTAGTGATGCCCCGGTGCGAAGGATCCAAGAGTGGGTGAGTGAAGAGGTGGCGAGGGGTGGAGGAAGATTGGTAACATACTTCGTATAACATTGTCTTTTATGTTAGGCTTAATCTCTAAACAAACAAAAAAAAAGTAGTAGCCCATATTTACTTATCTAAAAACAAAGGGGCGTACCGTGTTAGGTATACAATTTGTCAAAGGTGGTATTTAGCGAAAATTGGTAACACTTGGTGTTATTTCTTCGTGCTGTTTTATAATCTGAAGAGGAAATCTTATCTGGCCCTTTCATTTATGAACATGCAACCATCTGGGCGTCATTGGAGCCTTGGAGGACGAGAGGCAGTAACTTGGCATGTGCATGATGTGCACGGACCTATGTTACCAGTCGAACACAAATTAAACAATGGCATCTTTGTAAATGTAAAGTTTAAAAAGATTGTGGGTAATGCTATGAACTACGAAGTTGATGTAAATGTGCGGTGGTGGTCAAAAGATTCGTACAGTTGATTAGTGTTAGAACATGTGCAATCAAAGTTTTCGCTTGGTTCAGATTAATTGTGGAACCATCGACCTCTTCACGCCATGATGATGTAACTGATTTTGTACTTTTGCTGCTGCTAATCAAGATGACATATAATTTAGTGGTGTTGGTTTGCCCTAGAGTTTCATCTTTCACTCTTTCAGGTGGCCTCAAATTCAGAGTGTTGTAGAAAGCGCCAGATTTAAATTCAATTTGTCCTTTTTTACTTAACATGTATAGGAAGGTTGGATACTTGGATGGCTTGTCAGCCTTGGATGGTGTCTCTGGATTTTTTTTCACATTAGGAAGGGAAGTTTCTGGATGAAAACTTGTGAAATCCTAATTATATTAGCACGAATTGTTTGATGATCTTATCCAACCTTTAATTCGTCTTGTACTGGGGCTGCAACCCGCAAGCCGCAGTGGCGTGATTAATGATTTAATGGTACAATGCATCTGGATGACTTGATACCAATATCTGGCCTACTTGTATCAGTTGTATGCCCCTGTCGGGCTATGGCCTATCGGAGTAGCCAAAAAAAAATAAAAATACAGCGAAGCTAAAGGGTAAAATACCCGAGGGGAGCACAGATTTAATCGATACCTATGGCCCTATGGGTATTGTGATCTCCAATTCTCTTGCTGAGGAAGAGACATGTGTACAAAGACAAATCAAAGGTCCATATTACTTGATACTTCGTTAGTTTGTTTTTGCAGTGTAGTGCCGAAGCCCTAAAAGCCTTTTCTTCCTCAAATAATGAAAAGAAAACGAAATGATAAGCTACTTTCCCACCTCATGTCAGAAAAATTTTACAATCTTTTCGCGCCATTTTACTAAATTCTTAAAGTGACGTTTTCTCAAAAAAAAAAAAAAAGTTGAGTGGCAAAATAAAAAGCCTTTTTTCATAGTGGACGACTTTTAAACGAGTTTAACCATACTGTCATCACTCTCATATGGTCAATCTCGGAAACAACCTCTCTGTTTTCTTAAACAGGGGTATGGTTGCGTACATCCTGACCCGAGTACCCCCGTTTAATGGGGATTTACACTCGATTGTTGTTATTGTTGTTGTTGTTGTTGTTGTTGTTGTCATCACTCTTATTCCAAAGGTGGCTTCGCTGAAACAGAAAATCACTTTTTGTCCTATTGGTTTGTGTAATACTATTGTGAAGATTATTACCAAAATCATTGTTAATTGTTTTCGACCATTCTTAGCGATCTTGTTTCTTCTTACCAAGGAGCATTTGTGCTTGGTCGTTCAATTCATGACAATGTCCTTATCACTCACAAAGTTATGCATCTTGTTAGAACTTCAAAGAATAAAACAACTTAGATGACCATCAAACTTGATATAGAAACGGCATATGGCCGAATAGAATGGACTTTCTTGTTCGGAATTATAGAGTGGACGAGTTTTCACCAATAGTGGTTTGCATGGGTACGATAATTTTTTACAACAGTTTCTTACTCTGTACTTGTTAATGATGAATTTCAACGATTGTTTCGACCCACATGTGGGCTACGACAAGGTGATCCTTTATCACCTTATTTATTTATTATGTGTATGAATGTTATGGCTACACGGATTGAACTCATGTCCATAAATATAGGATTAGTGTTGAGGTATGTCCTCAAGCATCAATCATTTGCCGCTTTTCTTTACGTACGGATGACATCCTCCTTTTTTTATAAGGCAAGCCTTGCTTCGGTTCGCCGTGTAAAACGAGTATTTAGCATTCACTTAGGTAAGTGTATCGTGGTTGTCCAATATAATCTTTGATAAACGACCAGATACCGCATTTATCAAGACCTTGTTAGTAAGTCAAAGTCCATGATGAGTACTTGGGCGGCCAATTCTTTGTCTAAAGTAGGACGTACTGTTCTCATTCAGTCTAATCTAGAGTGTATGCTAACTCATATGATGCAATTTTTGAATTACCTGATCAAAATTTGAAGGCTCTAGATGCTACTAGTAGGAACTTTTTTTTTTTTGGAAAAAGGCAGATGCTGCTAAAGGATTTTGAATGGTGGCTTGGGTATGATTTTTCGTTTTGAGCATTATGGCGGACTAGGATTTCGCTCGACAAGGGAAGTTAACAAGGCCTTTCTTAGAAAACTTATCTGCAAGCTTATCTTAACCAACAGTAGCCTATGGGTGAAAAGCTTTTTCAATGTAAGTTCTTTATTTCGCAAGGGACTTCAATGTAAAGTTGGAGATGGTACTTCCATTATAATTTGGATAGATAATTGGGTGGATAAATTTTCGCTTATTGAATTATTAGGGTGTAAGATTGAAGATGTTCAGTTGCCTACATCTAGTGTTGCCGATTTTATTACGACTAATTAGGTTTTAGATCGTGATAAGCTAACAACTATATATCCTCTGTTGCTGAAACCTTGTGTGGATGAACTGGGATGGGGGCTTTCACGTGATGCCGGTCCCACCATCAAATCGTCCACCCTTCTTGCAAATGCTAATATTACTAGGAATACTCCTAAATGGAGACATAAATTGATCTAGAAGCTTAATGTTAATCCCAAGATTAAAATTTTACTAAGGCAACTTTTTATGGAGGCTTTACTTACCAAAGATTGTCTGCAGCGTATGATAATCATAGACTATGAGCTTTGTAAAACTTGCAAACAACTTCTTGAAACAAAGGCTTTGTTTTGGTACTCAGCTATTTGAGGAAGCTTGTTGTCCCTTGGCTGATTTGATCACAAAACCAACTGACAAGATCCAAAAATTATGTTTGATAATTAGCTGCTTCAGCTGGCTTTTTCACCCCAACTATCTGCAAAACAATAAGCTGCCCTCCCCCAACTGGTTAACATCAGCTGGTCCAACCAGCTAGCAAATTCAGCTAGTCAAATCTAACTATCCAATCCAGCTACTAGTTATCAGCTCTATATAATTTCCAAACATGGCCAAACTCTCATGTTTTTAAGTTTTGTACCGAGAGCTCTAAAGTTTGGCAACTAGTTTTGGATAGAATTAGTTCACACAATCACACCCCCCTAACAAGATATTACTCTCTGGATTCTTCTTCTTAGAACCTTTATTTCCAGTAGAGTTCTTAAAATGCCTTTATCTTCTTTGGAGTATTTGGTTAGGTCGTAATTATAATGTTTTTGACCAGAGAAAATTTTATAAGTATTATATAAGAGTTTGAAGAGCTTTTTATGAATGGAAAGACATAGAGACACTTAATGCGAGATTTGGCAACACCCTCCCTACTAACATTTTTTCAAGTTGGATTAATTTTTCCCTTCCAGCATGTGGCTACATGAAGTTAAATTTTGATGGTTCTTTCATATACAATTGTGCGTTTTGTTGGTTATCTCATTTGGGATGAATATGGAATCTTCAAAACTGGTGGGGCAAAGAAGATTGGAAATTCATCGATTTTAATAATTAAAGCACAAGCACTATGAGATGGGATTTCAAATTGAAACAACTTGGCTATTCGACAGTGATGATCTACCTCTTATTCAAGCGGTACTAGGGCGTGTAGAACACCATGAAAGATACGAAGCCTAGAAGAATATATTTAGCAAATTATAGAGGAGGGAATTAAGCGGCATACTAGATGACAAAATATGGGCAAATGATACAAGATGAAGTATTTTAGTATCCTAACTTCTCAGCGTAGTGGGAATTTTTCTCAATGTAGTGTGAGTTTTTACTAAATTTCCATGTATACCCTTTTCATTTCTAAAATCTCATTTTCCCAACTCTCTCCCTCTTCTTTCTTCCTGTAAAATTTCTCTACGAACAATCTTCACCAGATCCAATAATCTCCCT
This sequence comes from Pharnaceum exiguum, assembly GCA_900322385.1. Lineage (NCBI taxonomy): Eukaryota > Viridiplantae > Streptophyta > Magnoliopsida > Caryophyllales > Molluginaceae > Pharnaceum > Pharnaceum exiguum. The sequence goes on along the minus strand of ONZK01002089.1, from coordinate 56,611 downwards.
CACCCACACCCACCAGGCCACCACAGCACCACCACCACCGCAACACAACCGATCTCTCACCTCCAGTTTACCCAGTTCAAATAATCGAGCCTCCACCTCCCCACATACACCGTTTTTTAGTTTCCTCTTCAACCCAGTTTGAATCACTCCCGTACCCCCTTCGTGCACCCCGTTATATGTTTCGATAATCATCAATCTTAACTAATGCTTGGTTATTGTTAGAAAATCGATATCCTTTTAACTTTTAGTCAATAGATTTATGAATAAGTTTTATAGATTTGTCGAAGTAACCGCACTTGCTTTGGGTACACTGTTGCTAAAGGCAGACATGCAGTGATGACAAAGTTTGATATTTTGATGAGTGTACAAAATTGAATAATAGCATACATGTATTAATTAAGAAATATGAGAAAGAGGTACTGAATTCGCTTGAGATGTGATGGTACAATCAGCAGTACTACGCCAGTGTTGAAGACAAGGTCTCCCATGGAGAAACGTGTTGGCAGGCTTGCAAACGTTTACACCCGGATGGTGATATTGTTTGTAGGGGTAATTAATGGAAATTTTATAAAAATCTCCATTACATTGAGAAATCAGCCCACTACATTAAGCAACTCCCTTTAGTATTCATCATGGTCACGGGGGTTGGATAGTATGCTTACATCTGATATGATGGGAGTATTACTCGAGAAAAGGGCTAGTGTTCTATTTCTTCCTTATCTTTCTCCCTCAAGAGGGATATTGAACAAGAAAAAGAAAACAATCTGAGATCACGCATGCATGAGACGAGTTAGAAATCTAATTTTCTTTTCTAAAAAAGCTTAAAGGCCCTATTTGGAACAATCTGCTTCTGCTTTTTTTTTTTAACATATCTTGTCTTTTTTCCTCTCACATCAATCTACTATTTGTAATTTTTGTCATTTTCTCGTTCGCATCAATCAGCTAATTGATATATGCTAATTTCCCAAAGGGGGCCAAAATCTACTCCTCAAATATATATTCTCAAAAAAAAAATAAAATTATCCAATTCTTAAATATCAACAAACAGCCGCAAAAAATGAACACACTCCACTTCCCTCTAAGGCTCTAATCACTCCCTCAGTCCCTCTGCAACCAAACCACCTTCCTTGTCAACCAATAAAAAAATGCAATCAATAAAAAGACTGACGTAGAAACTTTTCTCATCGAAACTCTCAACAACTGAACAACCTCACCTGGCCTCACTATAAAATATCACATTCACATGTCCCTATCCAACACGCAACAAAACTCTCCTTTGAATTAAACATCGCAAACTTTCAGAAACAATAACAAAAATCCCCGAAATGGGAACAGCAGTGGAGATAACAGAGCCACTAATAAAAACAACAACACCACAACAGCCATCAGAAGAAACAATCCCAGAATGGAGGGAGCAGATAACAGTGCGAGGCTTAGTAGTCAGCTTAGTGATGGGAACGCTGTTCTGCATAATAACGCATAAGCTGAACCTCACTGTCGGGATTATCCCTTCCCTCAATGTGGCTGCTGGCTTGCTCGGGTTTTTCTTCGTTAAGTCTTGGACTTCTGTTTGTTCTAAGTTTGGTTTTGCCGTTAAGCCCTTTACGAGACAGGAGAATACCGTTATTCAGACTTGTGTTGTTGCTTGCTATGGCCTTGCCTTCAGCGGTACATTCTTAATCTTAGTATTGTTTTTTTTTTTTATGGTTGACTTTTGTTGGGTTGTTTAGTGATCTATTTTTTTTGGCTGGAATTGTTTTGATTTGAGATGGAAAAGGAAAGAGTAGGTTTGAGATTTATTTTAGCGGTGTAGTTTCTTTTTTTTGTGTTTTGTGTGGCATTTGACCGGGTGATTATGGACTATAGCAAAATGGCTACATAACGCTTTCAAAAAAAATCATAAAAATGGCTACATAACGTTCTAGTACTTTTTATTTTTAGTGAAGTTATTAGAAGTCAATACTTCAATGCAACAATGTATGGGTCAATCTCGGAAACAACCTCTCTGTTTTCTTAAACAGGGGGTAAGGTTGCGTATATCCAGACCCTGAGCACCCCCATTGAATAGGGATTTACACTCTGTTGTTATTGTTGTTGTTAAGTGGTTAATGTGATGAACAAAATGTATCATATATTAGTTATTGGATGATGTGTAAATCTGTCAAGAGAATGTTGAAGGTTTGGTTGTTTGATTCGACAATTGTTGGTTTTTTTACTTGGAGATAGGTCTTAGTGATGAGGTTGTGAATTTGAGACAATGGAGTGTGGGAGGTCAAGATGTGCACAACCTTCCTCTTGTTTTTAGAAACAGAGAGGCTCTTTGGGAGAGCAACCCTCAATGCATTTTTGCTTTGAAGTATCAACCCCCACAAGTACCAGAATTTTTTTTAGCCATTGTGATTCAGTCTAGATTCACCAAATCTGAAAGATACCAATAATTTTTTCAACAAAATCAGCAATCGACAATGTGTGAACTATTTGGTGTTAATTACATTTGTTTCAACCCGTTGGATTTTGGTGGCGATGTGAAGACTGCGGATGTTTTGAGGTTTTTTTTTTTTTGGCAAACCATGATGGATAAGGGGATTGGGTCGAAGTTAAACTCTGTAGGTTGGTACCACTACCAGCAGAAGAAAAAACAAAGGGATTTTAATCATTATTTCTCCCCACGGGCTCTTTTTGAGTACTAATTTTAGCTTGTATTATGTTATGAGGAATGTGCAGACCTCGTATTATTGGTGCTAATTTGCTAATTGTTGGTAGCTGGTGATGTGTGTCGTTCTTCTTAAATTGTGTTGGTTCATATCGTTGGAGGACTATGTCCTACTTTCCCATTTTATATAAACTAATCTACTTTATGGCCTTTTGCATACATTCTTATTTATCCTCTACTCTTAATTCACTTCAGGTGGTTTTGGTTCATATTTGCTTGCAATGGATGAGAGAACGTACAATCTTATTGGTCCTGATTACCCTGGTAACAGAGCAGAAGATGTGAAGAACCCTGGGTTGTGGTGGATGATGGGCTTCTTAGTTGTTGTCAGCTTCTTGGGACTCTTCAGTCTTGTCCCACTTCGGAAGGTCCGTCCTTAACTTTGCATTATTGTTGTAAGTTACATTATTTGGGTCACATTCATTACTCTTAAATCTGTGTGCATTCGCATATTGTTAAGTAATGAGTTCCTGCAACCAAGTGTCTTTGCCCAAATTGTGGACGTCTGCTCATGAGTATTGAATGCCAAACCTTAGTCTCAACTGGTCTAATCCAAACAACAGCCCTTAGTCACCCAGATGGAGAGTGCGAGAAAAGGGGGTAATCTCTTCATGAGTATTGAATGCCAAACCTTAAGGTCGGGGTCTGGAGTGCCCACCATTCTACCAACTGGACCTACTCATAAAAGTTCTGTTCAAATGGGTTTTTATAATCCTTCTTCTACAGGTGTTGTATAGCTGTATTGAATGATGTTAATCTACATCGTACTTATCTGAATGTGTATGTCACTTGGTACATATAATTGATGTCCTTCTCATCTGGTTGTTATATTTGACAATCCTTAGGTCATGGTGATGGACTATAAGCTCACATATCCAAGTGGAACAGCAACAGCTATGTTGATCAACAGTTTTCACACAACTACTGGAGCTGAGCTAGCAGGGTCAGTGAAACTTTTACGTCTCAGTTACTATGTTAATAATGCTTTAATTGGGAACGTGTTCTTGATGTTATCTGTAAACATATCAGCCCAGTGGTGAACGTGTAGGATATGTGCTCAAAGTGCCACTACTAAAAACATTGATTTCTACATGAACAACCTTGCCTACCATTAGCCTCCAATGCACACTGCTATCTCTATTAATCTATATAGTCCACTATTAAAAAAAGTTCTGTTATTGCCCGAAGTACCCGAGACATCAAATTTTGAAGTGGTTATTCGGTTTAATCCAACCCTACGTACTAGTTACTCGACTTTGACTTTTTACCCTGTAACGTCGTTGATGATGCAATAAGATAACTCGGGTGAAGAGTCAACCCGAGTCAAAGTTCAATAAGATGGCTAATGTGTTAGCTATTGTGGGATTATCAGAAGGAGCATTTTGGACGTGTTGTCTTTCTATAATTGTACTCCAACTGTGGCATTATTCTTTCCTTTCTTCCCCTTTCAAGTAGTTCATTACACGTTAGATACTGTCGCTTCATTATCTTTACCAGTGTACCTATTCTTTGTTTCCAGGAAGCAAGTGAATTGCCTTGGGAAGTATTTAAGCATCAGTCTAATTTGGAGTGGATTTAAGTGGTTTTTCAGCGGTATTGGTGACTCATGCGGCTTTGATAACTTCCCCACATTTGGCCTAACTCTATTCAAGAACACGTAAGCATCTTTAATTTTGTTGTTGATTTATGTTTCTTACTTCAGGCATTTGTTCTGTTTGAAATGACACCATGACACCCAGTAGTCCAATTTCTTTCATTGTCCTTGCTTTCCCAAAATCGTCGGTTAATTGTAACTATGAAAAGAAATAGTGACTTTCAGTGTAGTTTCGGAGATTATTTTTATGCATTTCACATTACTGGTGCGTACTATGGTGCCTAAGAATCTACTGTCCATGAAGGGCAGTAGCCGGTTTTTCCCCAAGAGCTATGATTACAATCAGTGGATTACGTGCATCTTTTCTGTGCTGACCGTTTTTTTATTTCACTCGTCAATTTGTACGATCAATGGTGTTTTGAAGCACAATACTATTGTTTTTAGCTGTGATTGCAATTTGTGGGTTAGTTCTAGCTTTTGTGTGTTTTATTTACTTTTGTTCTAGTGAACTCGGCAAATGGTGTTTTGAAGCACATGACTTATTATAACTTTTGAGAGATAAAGGCTGAGTCATTTGCTTGGAACCATGTACACTTTGCCTAGACTCTCATTTATTAGAGCATGCCCTAATATGCAGTTTTCTTTGGCAATGACAGTCTTAAAAGTGCTCATTGTCGATGAAGTTAAAAGAATTAGTATTATCTTTGACTCTTTCCGCTTAAAGTGAGTATGGAATACATCAAAATGGCTTGGAAATTTCCCTGTTATTTTTGGGGAAGTCAAAACTTTGATGCAATAAAGACATAGGAAACAAACCCTTTGTATAAGGGCTCGTTTGGGTCACTAGATTTTTGGTTTGGGTTAGGTTGTGACAAACCAAAGCCAACAAAGTTGTTTGTTTGAGCATTTGGGTTGGTTTTCACCAAACCCATATATGCGGGTTTCATCAAACCCACAAATCCCCTCTCCTTCACAACCTCTCTCCTCCTATTCCCCCTCAACCACCACCACAACCTCCACTCCAACCAAACACTAACCCATGGGTTGTCCCCATAGCCAAAAGATACATAAACCAAACAGGGCGTTATTATGGACAAATATGGAGAACCAAATTAATTTCTTATCAAAAAAAATGAAGCACAAATTAATGGTGGTAGGCGCTAGGCAGGCCACATTTGTTTTGTATAGGGCTCTCACCTCTTCCAGTCAACCGCCAAAAGGGTGGGTAATGATTGAATCGTTATAACCACTTACACAAATGTATTTACCTGTTATTTTAATTTTTCCAGATTAAGAAGAGTATTAAAGAAAGAAAAGAAAGCATGGAACAAGTAGTAGGCATTAATGAAAAAAAATGAAAAAATCTAATTGAAGCTCAAACTTCATCAAATGTTAACATTAACTGATAACCCATATAATTGGTTTTCAAATGTTAATCCATACTTAGTCCTTTAAAAGCCAATACACTAATCCATATTATTGTTTTCATTTGCTCTGAATCAATTTGTATTTTTGAAAAAGAAAATTAGATGTCATGTTGTTTTCAAAATTTCATGTCTTGAGAAGGCTTCTAAATTCACTAATTTCATCATCCAAATTACTTGAAATTGCAAAGTTTGAAGCAACTGTTTCTTTAGTTCAACTTTGGGTGATTAGGGTCGCTACTTCTTAAAATTTTAAAATGAAGTTGCTTCTTGTTTTTGAACGAAGTTTTCGTACGCAATAATTCACTGCTGGAATGCATTTAGGGTCGATGTCGTAGGATGAAACCTAGGATGCACGGGGACGGTTGACCAGTGCCCCATCTCTGAAATGGTTATGAAACTAGAAACATCCCAGAAACTCTAACAAGGCATTCATTTTCCTTAATTTAGTTCTTCGAATATGTTTTTAATGGAATTTCATGTAAATAGGAAATAAATGTAAGCCATTATAGTCTTAAAAGTGTCAGCACCATCAATATGAAAGTTTTAAGTTGAAATATTCTAAAGTTCATATTTTTCATATAAATGCATATTCGTGTATCAAATTCTTTGCCGTCCCCGTTTCTTGATTTTCAAAAATTTGCCCTATCCCCTCGTTCGGGGACCGTACCCGTTTCCGTGCAACTTAGTCTGAAACAACCTCTCTATTTTCTTGTAAACATGGAAAAGGTTGCGTACATCCCAACCCCCAATCACCCCCCATTGAATGGGATTTCATTGGGTTGCTGTTGTAAATATTCTGACAAGTTCAGTAAACCGTTTAAGTAAAAGACCAAAGAAACAAATTTGACCCAAAAATGAAAAAAGAAGCCTTTTTCTGGAGTTGGTCATTGGTTGGTACTTGGCGACAAGGCCGTGGGTGAGTTGGCGTGCTTTGAAATGGCCTTGGACAGGTGCTTGGTGGTGTGCTTGTGCGGTGGTGGCCTGAGCTACTAAATAAAGTGTTGGAATGAAGAGAGAGTAAGGAGAGATGGTTGGTGGTGAATGTATTCTAATTTATGTGGAGGAGAAAAAAACCCAAGGAAGCCCAGAGCCTATTGCAGTAATCACTATTCACCATTCTACGTTTTGCAAATACTCTCAGTAACCAATTGGTGGCTCAGGGATGGGGAAATCATCTGAGTCTTTAACCAGGCTCTAGGCAGCCCTTGGAACCCCGTTGATTTTATTCATGATAGACTGATAGAGTGTGGTAGTTACAGCAGGCCTTGCTGGAGGTCTCTATAGGTTTCCTAATAATTCACCAAGTAGAGTCACATACTCACATATACACTGGAAGCCGCCTAGTGACGGGTGGGTCAATATGAATATCGATGGTGCTCCCAGAGGGAATCCAGGTCATGCAAGAGGTGGTGGTCTAGTACGGAACCATTTTGGAAAGTTTCCGAAAGATTCTCATTCCACTTGGGTGTTTGCTCATCAGTGAAACCGGAGCTTACAGCTTTCTTAAAGGTCTTAAGCTAGCTTGGGGTGCGGGGATTCTTAAAACCATAATTAACGTTGACTTTGAGGTACTTGACGTTCTTTTGATGAAGAATGATCCTCCAAAACACCATCCGTACATCGACCTGTTGATGCAATGTAGGAGGCTCATCATGCTACCGGACTGGATTCCTGGTATCACATTGATAGAAGCCAATATGGCAGCCGATTGGCTTGCTAACTTTGGCATCTCTCAACGTCCGACATTCATAATACGTGATAGATTAAACCCAAAGATTGCTGAGATAGTTGCCCAAGATATACAATGTGTAGCTCGTCCTAGGCTCATTAGATGCAATTAGTTTCTCTCCCAGTTTTAGATTGTCCTATTGGCATTGTTCCCTTATGATTTACCTTAAAAAACCTCAGATTTGATAGCTCACTTTGCTCATCAAATACTATGAACCTTAAAGGTTCAGCATAACCATAAATTTTGCCAGCCCAGATAACAAATCTTCATTCTCATACGGTTAAGGCGTTAAGCATCTTTCGGTTGGATATATTCCTACTTTCCTCTTTTTTTGTTGGGCATATGGAAGTGCAATAACAATGAAGCACACTTCTAGAATAGCTATTTCATTTTAGTTTTAGTGATATGTTGGAAGTGGCCATATATTTTTTAGATTGGACCCAGTTGGTCAGTATGGCTGTTCTCATAGGAGGGATTGAGGAGAAAGGAAAGAAAGTTGTACGAAGATGATGACACCGGTAATCATAGTTTCTATGTTATTATATTTTAACTCTTAAACATGTTGAAGAAGGTAGAGAATCCAACCCTTGCTAGGGACGGTGGATGAAAAGCCACTCTCTTATGTCTTGGTTCTCTAATCTGAACCGATAATCCACTATATAATTGTGTAACTTGTCTCATCGGATCAAAGTATGTACGTTCAGATGTAGTGTTCTTTACCTTGTCACCATCAAGGTGGTTGGAGCAAGAAGATACCGTGATAGCTGATTGACAAACTTTGAAGCATGTTTACCAAGCTTCTTACCACTCCTTTTCATATTTCGTCTTATTTATTCCTCTCCTCCTCCTCCTCACAAACACAAGTTAGTCTCAATATAGATCATAAATTCATAAGTAAGAACCAATTTTTTTTGAATTTTTTTGATTTTTTTTAAATTTTATAAATCAAGTGTCAAAAGAGAAACCAAGGACAAGATGTCCTTTAGCTCCATAAAAATTTCATAAGTAAGAACCAAACTGGAGCTTTTACTTTTGGGTGTTGGCAGAGTCCTTAATAGCCAACAGAAGATGGAGCATAGGACGGCAAAACACAAGCAATCGGACTCTTTGATGAAATGTTAGGCCAAGGTCACACTTATTGCTGATCATGATGCGTGTGATATGGAAGAGTGTCATGAGGGCTGTGCTATGAATATTATTCAAAATTCAATTTTTTTTTTGTTTTTAAATGCATATTTGTTGCTTCAAACAAAGAAAATTGCATAACCTGTTTTTGCATGATTTAGTGCCTTGCTTTTAGTTTTCTTATAATCATAATCTGCTTCCAGACACTGATATATTCAATGCACCTATTTTTTATTTTATTGGATGCAGGTTTTACTTTGACTTTAGTCCAACTTATGTGGGTTGTGGACTCATCTGTCCACACATAGTGAACTGTTCTGTCCTTCTTGGTGCAATCATTTCTTGGGGTTTCCTGTGGCCCTTCATCTCCAAATTTTCTGGTGACTGGTATCCGGATAACCTCGAGTCTAATGACTTCAAAGGACTTTATGGATACAAGGTATGCTTCAAAGATTTTACTCAGACCAAGGATAACCTTATGTGTT
>ONZK01002089.1:25334-44802 GCA_900322385.1 Pharnaceum exiguum | reverse complement strand
CTCGTCGAAATAGTAGGATTTGAGACACTCCTCAATGGAGTCACATACGATGTTCCCCTCGAAATCGATTTCGTCCATAGAGAAGCAGGGGGGAAGCATTTCCTTCCGAACCGCTCGTAATGTGGAATTTTATCAAAATTAAATCATGACTAGTCAAATGTGACATAATTTGTGAAATTCTTTCCAAAAATGACACTCAATTAGGGATTGAGGGAGTATTATTACAAGTGCGAATCTCAATGTTTTATAAAAATTAGGGAAATTCTACATGGTCCCCTCATAGTATTACAGTTTTTACATGGTACCATTTCCGGTACCATTTCCTATTTATCATTGCACATAGTGCCCTTGTAGATCAGACAAACACACTGACGTCACCATTTGCTAGATGTCCGTTAAACGTTGTTGCAAACTAAGAAGATGGCATTTGTAATGTGTAATAGTTGACCAAAATACCCTTATTTTTATTTTCCCCTTTCAATGTTTGGCCTTAGCCGCCTAAGCACAATACAGTATCAAACCCATCTTTCTCCCCCTTTTACTCATCAGTTGAACTTCCCCACTCTTTCAAATGAAACTCCAGCCATGCTTAAATGCTTAATGGAAAACTTCAACACCAAAATCAAAATCCAATTTCATTGAAAGGAATAATTCCTTAGTGTCCTTCAAATTATTATGCATCCGAATTTATTTTATTTTTGCCTACTAGTTTGATTACACAAAGCTTAGGTGGGTGACAAAAGAAACATTGATCAAACCCAAGTTTTCAAATATTTGAAGGTGAAGGTATTAACTTTTCTCGTTATTGAGAGAAGACAAAGGCAAACAAAGAAGAGGAAGTCATATAATAAGACGGTAGATTCACAAGCGAATCTCAACTTGATGTTATGATTTAATTCTTTGCTGAGTACGAAATTTTGTTGAATCTTTTTTTTTTTGGAGTATGCTGTTATGCTCAAGTTCGGTAGTTGATTTGGATTCTTTTTTGGTGTTCAATTTTGGATATTTGGGTACTTGATATTCTGACGTTGTCCGTCCCCCCTTTTTTGTGAACTGCTATGTTGTCTTGTATAGCAACATTTGGAAATCAAATCTTGATATTTGAATTCTCGCTTTTATTCATAAAACTTCGGCATATCATTTGAAGGCCAACAATGGAGACCACAGACCACGGTGCAATAATGAGATGGGAAGCAACAAAAAGGTGGCTGACCTATTAAAAAAGGAAGACATGGTGTAATAGTGATGTGCAAACTAATGTGCAAATTGGAGGTAAAATGTCTTATGGGTATTTTAGTTAAATTATACTCCATAAAGATGCCAGATTATCAGTTAGTCAAGAAGTTTAACGGAAAGCTGCTAGTTTGGTGACGTCAATTTATGTGTGTGATGTACAAGGGCACCATGTGTAATGACAAATAGGAAATGGTACCATGTAGAAACTGTAATACTATGAGGGCACCATGTAGAACTTCCCTAAAGAGGTCACGTCAAAGATAATCCTTACTCAAATTTGATAGTATTAAAATAATCGAAATTTCTCACGTATTTTAGTATCATCCCAAGGATAATTAAAAATATTCCTATACGCCGGTGTATACTATTGAGTGATAGTAAGGTTGCGTTTTTTCATTTGTATTGTTACAATTTAGATCTTTTAAGTTTAATTTAGTATTTTTCACTTCGATTTCTATTATAATTTTGAGTTTTTTTTTCTAGTTCCTTTCATTTTGTTTGTTTTTTTAACTTTTTTTTTAAAGTTGATTTAGGATCTTACTAGCAAAACACCCAATAATGTTATATGAGAAGTAATAACTTCATGTACTTCTGTTTTTGTGTAAATACCTCATGTACATTTTTTTGGCGAAATTGTCGAGAATAATTCTTCCTTTGGCCATTTATGCCAAAATAATCCCGACTTGCAAAATTACTGAGGAGAATCTATATTTTAACCCTTGTAAGTTGTAATCTACAATGATCTAATAAAATTCTATAATATGTCAACATGTAATATTAAATCATAACAGATATATGAGACTGGGTATTAATCACACTCGTATAAACAATAATGAACACTGCGGATAAACAATAAACCCTCTCACTCAGTCTTATATATATATAAGGCAGGTTTACACATATTTTTCTCATTGATCAATTTGGGTTTTTTTGGGTAGAAAAATTGGTGTGAACTCGTTTTAAAGATGAGATTGGATAATATAGGTCATTATTATGTAGCCAATGGTTCATTTTATAGTAGTCGAGGGTTCATTATATAGTAGTCGATGGTTTATTAATATGCAGTCTCATGTATGAAACACGTTCATCCAATTTTTTTGTGTTTTTTGGGTGTGCAAAACTCTATTTTGATGTGGTAATGCCATCATTGTTATTTCTTTCTCACGGTTTTGACTTTTAGTCATGTCCTAATTTGCCGAACAAAAAGGGGACATAAAAAAAAGTGGGCAGAGAGAACAGTAGAAAAGGAGAATTCTTTTCAAAGCCTCTTCCACACCAATTTGAATTTCAACTTCTCATCTGGTCTATCTCTAACCCAAATATATAGCCTAGTCCTTAACCTTAACTCCTTACTAAGCACAACTGCCCAAGTGTTTGCTCATTAAAGTATTGAAAAAATAGTCTAGCATATCACAACACTCGGCAATCGGCATAGATTAGAATAGTTTAATAAATTCATTTAGGGACAAAACACAGAAGTGGGATTAGTTTTCAATTTTTCATGGATCCCAAGGGCACAACAAAGATGCAGCAGCCAGCAACAACAGCATCATCTGGGGATCAACATCAGCAGCAGCCACCACCACATCTTTCCTCTCCTTCAGTCCAACTTCAACCCCACCACCACTTCTTAAATCTTCCCCCTCAAAATTACCCCACAAGTACAACAACAACAATAACAACATTAGTTCCCTCAAACATGGGTGATGATGATCCCAACAACAACAACAACAACAACAAAAGCCCTGCAGGTGTAAACAACTTCCAGATAATAATCCCAGAGAAACAGACCCAACAGGAACATCAGCAAAACCAACAGAAAAAGCAAAGTCAGTTAGCACCAAAGAGGAGTTCAAACAAAGACAGGCACACAAAAGTGGAAGGACGAGGACGAAGGATCAGGATGCCAGCACTTTGTGCAGCTAGGATATTCCAGTTGACTAGAGAATTGGGTCATAAATCTGATGGTGAGACCATCCAGTGGCTCCTCCAGCAGGCTGAGCCCTCGATCATCGCCGCAACCGGGTCTGGTACTGTCCCTGCCTCCATGGTGGCGGCTGGCAGGGAACGGGTTTCCCTCCAGGGGAGCTCCGTCGGGGCTGGCTTGCACCCCCACCCCCACATGATGATGGGTGCTAGCGGTGGCGGTGGGGGCAATTTGGGTATTTGGAACCAGCCCCACCATGTCCCTGGATTCGGGTTTCAAACCACGACCACCTCGACCTCAACCACGACAAACAACAACAACACTACAAGTAGTGGTGTAGCAGCAAATGGGGAGAATGATAGTAATTGTAATAATAATATTAGTTACTTGCAGAAGATGGGGTACCAAGGGGGGTTTGACCTTGTTGGTGGGGCAAACATGGGTCACATGAATTTTGGTCCAATATTAGGTGGTGGACATAGTCAGCAGCACAATGGTAATTTAATGACAGGGTTAGAGCTTGGTTTGTCTCAAGATGCTGCTCATCAGCAACAACATATTGGCGTTATGACCCCACATCAGTTGAGCCAGATTTACCAACAAATGGGTCATCATCAGTCTAGAGGTGTTGTTGTTAGTGAGGGTGTTTTGAGTTCTATGCATCAGCAACAAGAGCAGCAACATCCTCAACATTCAGCTAATTCTCAGGATGAATCTCAAGGGTCTGAATAGGGTGTGAGTCTTGATTAATGTGGAAGTTTGGATTTTTGGTGATTGATGATAATCATGTTGTTGTAAATTGATTTCCTAAGGATCCATATTCAGACTTGTTACTGGGTTGTGTACAACAACAACCGAGTGTAAACCATCCCCATTCAATGGGGGTGCTCGGGGGTCAGGATGTACGCAACCTTACACCCGTTTAAGAGAACAGAGAGGTTGTTTCCGAGATGTTGTTACTAGGTGGTGTAAAATATGCAAAGTAGTGGGATCATCATGTAGAAATGTTGGATATTGAAAAATTCAGTTTTGGGACTGAATTTTGGTTTTTGTTACCAGTGGTCCAGAATTATATCCAATTCCAAGTCTCCTGCAAGGGTAGATCATTAGATGTGCATCTGGTCCCATGAAATCTAATACTCCGTAGTTTCACAATTTTGTTTGTTGTTGTTTAGACCCTCATTGTTTATGTAAATTTTTTGAGGATGATTTTTCATTTTTATATAGTGTTGGTTTTCCGGGACTTGGCATTTGCAGGTGGTCCAAGTACCTGAAATAGTTTGGCTTTTATGACTACTAGTGTTTGTTATACAGTACTCATATGTTATAAGACATCAAGTATGTCTGAAGTTTTATGATAGGATCTCTCATAGATATATGCGAATTCTCTTTGCTTCATTCCTTTGATAATTTGTTTCTGAATATCAATTACCCACTGTCTGAGCTAAGTTTGATGTTTTATCTCTACTTTTTTGGATTGCAATAAACATATATTTGTGCATTCAGGTTGTATGATTAATGCAGTTAAGACCATGTGCTAACCTCTAATGTTCCTTATTATGTGCAAGTAGACTCTGATGGCCTGACCAATTTAATATTGATAGCTTGGTTTCTTTTCCAGGTATTCAAAGTCTTTCTTTTTTTTTTTCTCTGGTGGTGTTGGCGTGTTTCTAGTGTAATGATTTTGGTTACATAGTAGCTTAGGGGATTGTCTAAAGTTTGCATGCTCTGACTGTGGTCATCTATTTGCCTTGTCACTTTGTATCTCAAGTATTCACTTGGATGTAAGACTATTAGAACAAATCAATTCTACAGGATCGCCCTTGTGTTATGAGATTCTGTAAAACATTTTGCAGGCTAACTAAGTACCCAGTAATCGGTGATGGAAAAATGTACGGAAGCATAAGTTTGCTATACGAGGCTATCTCATAGTTTTCCTCATTAGCATAAGTTTCTGATCTGTCTGTTGGCCTTATGTGATTATCTTATAAAGACCATGTGCTCACATCTCATCTATTAGATATTATATGTACCATAGATCAGGTGCTGCCATTTATGGTAGTTGATTCCCTTTCCAGGTAGTTTGATACTTTGATATATCCTGATTTCTTAAATCGAGCTAGATTGCGTTTTTATAAGCGATTATATGTAGATTGAATGTTTTGATTTCTATTTTCATTTGGTTGAGTGTTAGTTTATCTACTTGCCTGTGTTGCACCTGGACATAGGACTATCAGAGTAGCTTGATGCTATTCTGCAGGCGATTCTTTATGTTTGTTTTTCTTTTTTGAAACATCTCTATGTATATTGAGATATCAGTGGCAAACTGGCAATAGCTTTGGTATCTCGTATCAAGGACTAACCAATGATGGTAATCAGCACAAGGCATGAGAATATGGTTTGCTATTAGAGGTTTTCTCCTTTAATCTTCGGCTGTCTGGAGTGTCTGCAATGTTGAAAGTTGCCAAGAGAGTAGAACTGATCTGCATGCTCTATGTAACTATGTTGTCTACGCAACTGTCTTTCTCCATAAATCTGGCACAACTTGAGCAATATTGACAAGGGCACCCGGTCTTGCAAAGTATGTTCTGGTGAGTCCTGGAACAATGCTGACTCTGCCCATGGCTGTCTTTCTGTTTTCTGGTTGTAACTTGTAAGACATGTCCGAGTTGTTGACTGCAGCCTCCTTGTACTTATGGGATGGTGTTTGATGCTTGTTATGGTTCACTGGTTCCTGAACAACCGCTTTGGCCGTTCCTCCCTGAATGAGTTATGTTTCCATTCTTGTGCAAATTGACTTGACCAAGGGTCCTTATGCAAAAGTGTCTGACCTGTATCTTATTTCCCTAAAACACGCACAAACACTCAAGCAAACACACCCTGACAACAACAAACACTCCCGTAGTTTTCCTACTGAAGTTATTTGCTCTTAATCTCTTCCTTTACTTGGCTGGTAGTTTTGAATCTGAAATGGGATTTACATAGTAATATTCAGAGTTCATGACAGTCAGCAGTAACATTTCTGGATGAAGGCCTTTATTTTCTTTGTTGTGATCTTTCCGCTTCGGTTCAATTGCGATGTTATTGTTCAATCAAATCTATGTCAGTCCACTCTGCAGTACTGTTTAGCGGGAGAACATAGCACCAAGGTTCCTAAAATTATGCAGATATTTTACAGGGATTTTCTTGTTTACGACTTGACGGCAATGGAACTAGTTTTTGTTGAGGGCAGACTTGCACACAAATTCACTATCCCAATTGCTTTTTTTTCGGTATACTATCCAAATTGCTGATACGCTGCCATTGCTATAACAAAACCTCTTGATTAATTTTCTTCTTTTATTTTTGGCCTGGGAGGGGACAGCCGGACAACATAAACTTTGATGGATCCCGAGTTAACAACCAAGCAGCGGCCGGCTTCATCATTAGGGACGGCAAAGGTTTCATGTTTTCAGTAGGAGCCTCGAACATTGGAAACATCACATCACTTGTAGCGGAAGCAATAGCATTAAGAAACAACCTCAAAAGAAATTTAGAAATGGGGCTACAAATGAGTCATTGTGGAACGCGATAATAATAGTGTTACCCGGTCTATGCAAGGGAAGATATAAGCACCGTGCAGCCGTCGTCAATTAAGGAGATTATTGAAGTTTCGGCCAGTAGGGAGCCAATTAACTTTGTGCACATTGATAAAGAAGGAAATAGAGCGAGATGACCAACTTGGTCATATTTGTAAATGTACACCCATTTATTACTTTTCAAATAAAATAAAAGAAACATGTAATTGGCTTATTGTTGTCAAATACTTAGTGTTATCCTGTCTTGTTTAACGCCAACAATATGATCAATATCCAAACAATATGTCAATATCCCAACAATATGCCAATATATTGATCGGTAACATCAAACAGTGTAACATTTTTTCGGGGTAAGGATGCGTAACATTAGACCTGCTCAGTACCCCATTCTAGATGGGATTAGCTGAGTTGTTATTGTTGTAAACAGCGTAACATTTTTTGTTGCTAAATTAATGCAGAATATATATCATTAATCAATATTCAATAGTGTTACTGTTACACACACTCACCAAGTCAACAACACACTTCACAGTTCACACACAAAATTTCCTCAAAAAATATTACAAAAAGAGGTTTGCAATGTGGATAGAACTGCCCGAATCAAAAAGTAAAGACGGCTGGCTGCCCACATACTTGTCCAAAATTAGGCCATTTGCCTTTCAAACTTTATTACAGTATTATCCAACAAATCCCAAAGATAACTTTCACTGTCATTCTGTTTGTGGGTTTTCCTTTTCTTGTTCTTTTATTATCTTCCATAGATATTGGAGGGGTCAGAGAAAAAAAAAGTTGGTACTTCATTCCCCTGCTAGTCTGCTACCTACCTGCTTTCTAAATTTCCTCTTCTGGGTATCCCATACTCTTGCTCTTTCTTGTCAAACAGTAGGACTTTTCTTTACTAAAAGTATGGATGATGAGTATGAGAAGCTTATCAGAAGGTTGAACCCACCAAGGTATAAGTTTCTTTCATTTTCTTTTCTTCTAAGAGCTCATAGTTGGAATTTCTCTTTTTTTCTGGTTGCTTTAGTTTTAAAGTTCTGTTTTGTTTACTATCTTGGAGGGGTTTTAGTCTGTAAACATATTTCTGAAGTTTCTTGTGTATCAGTATAGGATTACCACTTATGCTTGATGATATTGAACTTCTAGAAGTTTTGTTTTGCTTGCAGGTGGGACTGTTCTTTATTTTGTTTGTTTCTTAATTAAGATTAAGATGGTTGATGCTAGTCGAGTGAAATTCCGTTCTTTCACAAACAATTTTGCAAACCCGTTTCAGTTCTTTACATATTGTTCTTTGGATTGTTTATTTAAAGATTTTTAGAGCCTTAACTTTGTGTAACTTGAACTCTTAAGTGCCCTTCTGTTTCAGTTTACTATGTTTAGTTGAGTGCTAAACAAGGAAGAATTTATTTGTTCTTTTTAAATTACAATTTTGAGCTTGGTGACTGTTTGGATGGTGATTTTTCAGTAGTTATAGCAACTCTAATTGCCATTTTATTCTCCCATTTGTGCAGAGTTGTGATAGACAACGATTCTTGTAAAGATGCTACTGTGATTCAGGTATGATCATTTTTTGGACATTTTTTTGTTTTCAATCTTAATACCTTATCAGCATTTTTAGTCCTTTGAATTTACGTCATCCCTGAGGTAAAGTGTTGGTTCAATAGTGTAATTTAAACTAATTTACTATGACTGGAAAATATGTTTAATCGTGACTAGCTTGGAAGTTAATTGTGTGAAGTGTATGAATGACCTCACTCAGGTGGACAGTGTCAACAAGCATGGTACACTTCTACATGTTGTCCAAGTTCTCACTGACATGAATCTTATTATAAGGAAAGGATATATCTCTTCAGATGGTGGATGGTTTATGGATGGTATATATTCTTATACTATGTCTATCTCTGTACATCTATGCTTTCATTCCTTGACCATATGTGATTTCTACAAGGTCAACTTTACCTAACTGCTTCGTCTTTCAATGTAGTGTTCAATGTGACAGACTATAATGGCAATAAAATCAGAGATCAAGCAGTCATTGGTCATATCCGAAAGGTGAACTGTTTACTTTCAATACCATTGTAAAGCTGAACAATCACTTGTCGAGATGGAAAATTTGTGATTTAATTTGCCCTGTAGGCTTGAGTAGAATGGGCTAAGTGACTATTGTAAATTATGCTTATTATGCATGCCTCCAACCGAATTTCTTAGCCCTATGCTGAACAAATGTAGTTGAACTTGGTTTACTCAACGGTTTGTTCTGCAAATTTTTCAGACTCTTGAGACAGACGTCCCATTCGTGCACTCACTGAGAGAGACCGTTGGAGTTATGCCTTCCAAAGACCACACGTCAATTGAGCTTACGGGAACTGACAGACCAGGCCTGTTGTCTGAATTATGTGCAGTCCTCACTGATCTCAATTGTAATGTGGTGAACGCTGAAATATGGACACACAAAACTCGGGCTGCAGCCGTGGTGCATGTAATCGATTATTCCACAGGATTGGCAATTGAGGACCCTAAAAGGCTTTTGACAATAAAGAAACTGCTGTGCAATGTGCTTAAGGTTAATAGTAATGATTGTAAGACTGCAGACATGAGAGTTTCGCCTCCTGGGAATACTCATCGAGGGAGAAGGCTACATCAGATAATGTTTGATGATAGGGACTATGAAAACATAGAGAGTACATCGAAGGAAATAGTGGATGAAAAGTATGGAAGGGCTCACGTGACTGTATGTGATTGTCCTGAAAAAGATTATACTGTAATTACTATGAGGTCTAAAGATAGGCCCAAGTTGTTATTTGATATTGTGTGCACTTTGACGGATATGCACTATGTGGTCTTTCATGGAATGGTCACTTCTGGAAGAATGGAAGCATACCAGGTAATTGACTTTTCCTGTCCCTTTTAGCAATATTGAGTGCAAAGAAGATGTTGTGAATTGTGATTACCAGAGGGTAAAGTAGTACATCTTGATGTTACCTCTATCCGGCACTGTGTATATTCAAATCTGCTACAACCTCCCTCCCTCCTTTCTTTTTCTTGTTCTGTTTTTCTTCTTTAGAATGCACAAAGGGCAAAGAAAATGTTATCTGTGTCAGCTATCCGATTCACTTGGGATGGAGTGGTGTAAAAGATAATATCTGCATGGCTGTTCTAATTCACCTGGTTGTTGTTTAATGTGTCATTACGTGAGTATCAGCAAAGTTGGAATTGATAGAGTTGATGATCTGACCTCCTTTGCTAATTCATGCAACTTTGTTGGCAGTTTCTTATGTTCAAATGGCAACCTTTGATAGAAACAGCACTGTTGTTTGAAGCCTAAGTCCTTGTTCTTTTCTATTGTTTGTGTCATTTTTGCTACTTGACTATCTGTTCTCTGACTGCAGGAGTTCTACATTCGACACATTGATGGTCTACCTATTAGCTCAGAAGCTGAGCGAGATCGTGTTGTGCAATGTCTTCAAGCAGCCATTGAGAGAAGAGCAACAGAGGTATTACTATTCTCAAATTCCTCTTTAGATCTAGCACCGCATGCATTGTTGATGACCAATTTATTTGAATTTTATCAATTTTAGGGACTGGAGTTGGAACTGTGCACAGATGATAGAATTGGTCTCCTGTCAGACATTACCCGAGTATTCAGAGAGAACGGACTAGCAATTCAAAGAGCAGAGATTTCCACAGAGGGTGGTGAAGCCAAAGACACATTTTATGTCACCGACGTGGCAGGGGATCCTGTTGATCCAAGGATCATTGATTCAATACGCGAACAGATTGGCCAAACGATTTTACATGTGAAACAGGACTCATTTCAACTGCCAGCCAACCCCCTGGAAACCACGATAAGCTTTCTGTTTGGAAATATCTTCAAGTTAGGGACATTACAAAACTTGAAGCTGATTTGATTCAATAGTTAACAGTATATATGTAAAAGTCCTGTGCATACTATGAATTAGAAAAGCCGCAAGTACTACATACTTTCAGCATAGACAAAAGGACTGGCTGAAGGCAAAGATAGTTTATTTGATACACGACTAGCCCATTTAGATGCAACTATGTAAAGCAGATGGATAGACTACCTGTTAGTAAATACTGTATCAGGCTTCTAAGCTTGTAGTGGGCTCTGTACAGGTAAGTAGTCTGTGTAAATATTTGATTGGTGTATGTCCAGTATGTGTATATATTGATACTTCATAGTAAAAGCTGAATTTGTATTGCAAAAATTTACCTGTGTATAGCAAATGCCTTACGATATTATTTTCATTATTAAGTGTATGTCTAAACGTTTAGACATCTTTACATGTCTAAACTTTGACATGGCAAATGCCACATCAAATATTTTTGGGAACAATCATACACTCGCAACTTATTTTTGGGAAGGATTAAAGACACAAAACTAACTATACAAGGACGGTTAACAAAAATCTGAATGGGGAAGGGGCAATAAAAAAACCTAAGTGCTATTTGCACCCATTTGCAAAAAAAGATTTCACTTTATTTGCACCCATAATATCTACTATTCCAAATTTACCCTCAGCAAATATTGTTAAAAAAATCTACCCGTTCTCCTCTCCTTTAGTCCTCTGTTATACAAAAAGAACTCACTGAAGGGAAAGTGACCACTATTACTGTACTCCATTTGATTCCCCACCATACGAAGTTACGATAGCTGCAATTAGCACCACCAGACCCATTTCATCGATATGATCACATTATCACCCCACTAATCTAGCAAAGTCCCAAAGAAAAGGATTTGGGGAAAACTTCGACTGGGGAGAGCACCATCAGGTCATAGACAAGCATGAAGGATCCAAATGATGTGATATGATTATACGGAGTATATGATAAAGGAAAGTGGGAGATTGAATAAATAAAAGGACAAAACTTGAGAATTGGAAAGAAAAACACTCACGTCAGATTTGACGGAATAAAATCAATGACCACATTGACCAGGGGCAAATTTGGAAAGGTAAAGTTATGGGTGCAAATAAGAAGGAATCTTATTTTACAAATGGGGGCAAATAGCAATCCCCTAAAAAAATTTTTTTTAAAAAGGAGGTAATTATGTAGATTGGAGAGAGACTCCCAATCTATGGGATACGTTTTGATAAGGCAATTTTATTTTTCTAAAATTGAGCTCTAATGCCTCTAATCAATACATTTTGATAAGGCAGCGAAATCACATCCTTATTGATTGACAATATATTTGGCATGGGGCACTGTCAGCTATTGAAGACGGCTGTTCACTAATTCTAGTATAGATACCTCTCAAGTTCAACGTTAAAATGACTTATGAAAAGTCAGTGATAAACACTTTTTTACTAAGCTATTCATCAAAATGGAAGCCAAGTTTAACCCATAATACAATTGTTAGCGTAACTTATAACTCTTAGTTTAACCCAAATTTTACTAAATAATCACAATGATTGTGATTTTACTGAGGTATTTATTTATTTTAAACTGTATAACTATCACCCAGTTACTTTATACATGCTTAAACTTTACTATGGGTACCAATCTGGGGTTGGTTGGAGTCGTAACCAGTTCCATACTACCTAAGTAAGGTCTCGAGTTCGAGCATCAACGTATGCAAAATACCCTCATTGGGAGACTCACCCATCACAGTCAGGTGTGAGACCCGCTTCGGGTCCGGATGTAGTTGGAGGGAAGCTACGGTGAACAGGGCAGGCAATAAAAAAACAATTACCATTAGTGCTCCCAAATTTTACTAAATGATTTTACTAAACAATTACTATGGGCGATTAGGTTATTCCTCATTGCTCGCGGTAGAGGGAGAGGGCGAGGTAGAAGCATAAATCCACAACTAAACACACATCAAACTCCACAAACTAATGGTAGTATCAGATCGATTGAAAATCATACATCACAAAATGAAGTTTAATTAGTATCTTCGCACGAGAGAAATGACCAGATCGCACACACGAGTGATGCGATATTTATTCGTCCGATTGAAGAGATTCAGGGTGTTAGACCTTTTTAATTGGGTAATAGTTCTATTGGGACACGTCCACAACCTTCGAGGATGGCGGAAGTTATTACACCAACTCAAGATCCAATTCCGGATAAGAATGCGACTTCGAACATGAGGCAAGCAAAACAATGGAGTTCTCTCTTTCAATCAACTACGGAGGATGATTCTCTTGAGTTTATACCAACTGAAGGTAATATTAAGATTACCTTAGATGAGATTCAACCAGAAATTGATTTTTGGAGTAACAACATTGTTAGCCATGTTTTGGGATCGAACCCACCTTTGCATGTTATCGACGAATTTCTCAGAAGGATTTGGGGAAAATTTAACATTGATAAAGTTGGGTCATTAGCGTAGGGTGTTTTTATCACTAGATTTTGCTCAATGGAGGGAAAGGAGGCAGCTTTGAGAAATGGTTTGCTCATGTTTGACAAAAAAAACCTGTGATTATTAGATCATGAACTCCTGATTTGAATGTTGATTTTCTCTCAGTTGATATGGTGCCTGTGTGGATATAGTTTCCTGGCCTTGATATTAAATATTGGGGCAAACAAACACTATCCAAGTTAGCAAGTAAATTGGGAAAACCGGTGAGAGTGGATAAGTCAACTGTTGATAGACAGAAATTGAGCTACCCTCGAATTCTAGTTGAAATGAGCATTACTGAAGAGATTCCTGATTTCATATTGTTTGAAAATGAGAAGGGAGGCATTCGTAGACCAGATGTTTTCTATGAATGGAAGCCTGTTAAATGCTCTGTCTGCTCTTTGTATATGGACAGTTTGCAAATGTGTGTAAGAAAGATAAGATGAATGTTAGTGATCCAAAGGCAAAGCAGACACAACAGAAGAATGTAGTTGAGACAAGTGAGAATGCTCCTACTGATAACTCTAGTAGTATGCAACATGAAATAGTGGCTCCTACAAGTAATGTGGTTACTAATATCTATGATGATAGAGTGATGGCTCAGCCTATTGCTATACACCAAAACACTTTTAATGTGTTGGAGTCAGTGGCAAATGATAGCTCATTTGGAAAGCTGAGGTTTGGCTGTTACTACACTTAATGCTAGTACTGAGGCTATGCAGAATGATAGACATGGGAGCAAGTATTTAATCCATCTCTAAATGGATAACGTACTTGCATGGAATGTTAGGGGTTTTAACAACCCAAGTAAACAGAAGGATGTAATGTCCTTAATCAAAAATCAAAATGTTGGTTTATTTGCTCTTTTAGAAACCAAAATAAAGTCAAAAAACTATAATTGTTTTTGTAGTGTGCTGAGTAACTAGTCTATGGTTACTAATTTTAACAAACATCCAAATGGGAGAATATGTCTAGTTTGGAACTCTTTGATTTTTGATGTTGATATTTTGGAAGTTACTGATTAGTTAATTCTGGTGAATGTTAATCATTTAGCTGCTAAAAAAAGTTTTAAACTTTATTCAGTGTATGCTCTCAATGATTTTTCTGAAAGGAATCTCTTGTGGCAATGACTCATGCAATTGAGCCAAATCTATAATGATTCATGGCCAGTAGCTGGTGATTTTAATAATGTCCTTCAGTTAAATGAAAGAATTGATTCTAAATTCACATGGTCAGAAATCAAAGATCTGAAATATTGTATTGACTTCTGTGCTTTGAGAGATATGCCTAGTAGTGGAGCTTTCTATACTTTGGAGTAATAAACAGAGTGGGAATGATAGAGTCTATAGTAAGATAGATAGAGTTATGGTTAATGATGATTTCATTCATTCATTTTCACAATTTAAAGTTGTTTTCATGCATGAAGGCTACTTTGATCATTGTCCTGTCTTGATGTCTTTGTTTGCTGATGTGGAAATGAAGAAAAGACCATTCAAATACTTCAATATGTGGAGTCTTGATGCTGATTATCATGAGAAAGTGAAAGCAAGTTGGGATATGAATGTACAAGGCACTTCTATGTTTAGAGTGGTATCTAAACAGAAGAGGCTGAAGTCAGTTTTTAAACTAATTAATAAAGAGAAGTTTAATTAGTGATATTGAGAAGAAAGTCATGAAAGCCAAAGAAGATTTGACTAAATGTCAGTTATCCCTACAGCAAAATCCTTCTAATTCTGCTTTGATAGACAGAGAAATTGCCTTGTCCAAAGAGTTTGTTCTCTTAAATAAAGCTTACACTAGTTTTTACAGCAAAAAGCTAAGGCATTGTGGCTTAAGGAAGGAGACCAGAATACTACTTTTTATCATTCATTTATTAGGAGCAAAAATTAAAGTAATAGAATCTGTTTGATCAGAGATGAGAATGGTGAAGAGTTTACTTCTAGTGAGAGAATCAAGAAGTCTTTGTTGAATTTCTACATTAAACTGTTAGGCACAAAAGCTTGTGACAGAGTGCATGCATGTTGATAGTGAGGTGGTGAGAAATGGTCTTGTGTTAAGTACTATACAGCTGCTGGCCTCTGTGCTCCATTTTCTCATAATGAAATCAAGGCTGCAATATTCTCTATTCATGCCATCAAAGCTCCTGGCCCTAATGGGTATACAAGTAAATTCTATCATGACAATTGGTCCCTTACTGGACCAAAGGTATGTGTTGCTATACTAGACTTTTTTAGTACTGGCAAGTTACTTAAAGAAGTAAATCCTTCTTCTTTCGGCCGCCTCCAAAGCCCCATCACATTTCATGACTATTGCTCCAATCCTTGACCATCGAGCCCTCATCATTTTGATTGTACTTGCCCGAAGAAAACGATTCTCCACCCTAGCTTCATCATAAGCTTGCTTGATTGAACTCCAAAACTTTGTGCCTTTCTGATTTGTGTTGACAATACTATTTGTACTAACCGCCATAACTGCAGCAATAAGGGCTTCATCTTCGTCATGCAGTCATGCTCCCATACATAACTTCTCTGTGTAGCCATATCATCTTCACTGTTTCCACCTCCACCTTCGTCTTCCATTTCATCAAGACCACCTTGTTGAGTGCCACTATTTTCCTCCAATATAGGGGTTTGCATTATTGGCACTTGAGGTGTAGTGTGGGAGGATGAAATACCCGGGTTTAGAATGGCTTGGACATTTTTTGAGTCGGTCATCATGCTATGCATGAAAGATCTAAAATTTGAAATGAGCCTAGGATCAAGTTCATTTGGTTGAGCTATGTTTTGTGTATTACGATTAGGGTAATTGGGATCCTTTTTTTTTTCTTCTGACAAATATGATTTTGGGAGTTTGTAGAAAATAAAGGATTTTTGAAAGTTTGATGAAAGTATACTGA
This sequence comes from Pharnaceum exiguum, assembly GCA_900322385.1. NCBI lineage: Eukaryota > Viridiplantae > Streptophyta > Magnoliopsida > Caryophyllales > Molluginaceae > Pharnaceum > Pharnaceum exiguum. Next base: position 28,804 of record ONZK01002089.1, on the reverse strand, counting down.
TATGTATCTCTATATATAGATCAAAAAATTCTGAGAATTTTGATATTTTTTTATATATTTTTGAATTTTTTATTGTAAAAAAGTCGGAAACCAACGGCCATTTTGGGACAAGGGGACACCACGTGGCGTCCCCCCAGTGGTCAGATGAAAGTTCAACGGTAACATTGTCCCAAAACGCAAAGATATGGCTTTTTAAAAGCCGATTTGATGCGTTTTGGTACCTTTAAAAACGAAAAAAAAGGAAAAATTTGCTGGGCATAGGGTGAGATTTACTCGTATAGCCAGGTATCTCACCCTAGTGCACTTTGGTGGGTCTTTCTTTATCCCATTGTTAAGAGGAGTGAGATGTGTGAGAAGGGTAAGATGGGGTGGGTGATTCTTTTTTATCCCACTGTTAGGGATGCTCTCACTCACTACACACGCAAACACAACACAACACAACACACTAATTTATTGTCATCCTCCTCCAACACACATCACACATAAACTTGCCTATCTTTCTTTTAAACAAAAAGAAGAAGAAGAAAACTAACTTAAACAGCAAAACAAATAGGCAACAATGCAAGGAAAAGGAGAGAGAGAGTCTACTACTACTCCATTCCCACCACCACCACCACCACGACAAGAGCAGCAAAAGAAAGAAGAGGAAGATGTTGAGGACAAGTATAGGTGTAACCAAATAGGGACACCAAACTGAGGTGTAAAAAGAGAGCTCTCCCTAAGAAGAAATTCTGTGAGAATCATTATCTTCTCAATCTTGCTCGCAACAAGCGCAAGGTGAAGCGAAGGCGTGAGATAAAGCTTCCTACCGAGAAGAGAGCAACAGCAGCAGAAGCAGGAGAAGTAGAAGAAGCAAGAGAAGCAAAAAAAAAGAAGAAGAAAATGTTGATGTTGGTGTTGGTGGAGAGAAGGAACAAGGTCAAGGAGAGAGAGTGGAGTGTAAGTGTGCGTATGATAAAAATGTGTATGTTGAGTGCCACTATTTTCCTCCAATATAGGGGTTTGCATTATTGGCACTTGAGGTGTAGTGTGGGAGGATGAAATACCTGGGTTTAGAATAGCTTGGACATTTTCTGAGTCGGTCATCATGCTATGCATGAAAGATCTAAAATTTGAAATGAGCCTAGGATCAAGTTCATTTGGTTGAGCTATGTTTTGTGTATTACGATTAGGGTAATTGGGATCTTTTTTTTCCTGGCAAATATGATTTTGGGAGTTTGAAGAAAATAAAGGATTTTTGAAAGTTTGATGAAAGTATACTGATATGCATCTCTATATATAGATCAAAAACTTCTGAGAATTTTGGTATTTTTTTTATATATTTTTGAATTTTTTATTGTAAAAATGGCCGTCGAAAACCAACGGCCATTTTGGGACAAGGGGACGCCACGTGGTCAGATTATTCGTTCAACGGTAACATTGTCCCAAAACGCAAAGATATGGCTTTTTAAAAGCCGATTTGATGCGTTTTGGTACCTTTAAAAATGAAAAAAAGGAAAAATTTGCTGGGCATGGGGTGAGATTTACTCGTATAGCCAGGTATCTCACCCTAGTGCACTTTGGTGGGTCTTTTTTTATCTCATTGTTAAGAGGAGTGAGATGTGTGAGAAGGGTGAGATGGGGTGGGTGATTCTTTTTTATCCCACTGTTAGGGATGCTCTCACTCACTACACACGCAAACACAACACAACACACTAATTTATTGTCACCCTCTTCCAACACACATCACAAATAAACTTGCCTATCTTTCTTTTAAACAAAAGTAAGAAGAAGAAAACTAACTTAAACAGCAAAACAAATAGGCAACAATGCAAGGAAAAGAAGAGAGAGAGTCTACTACTACTCCATTCCCACCACCACCACCACGACGACAAGAGCAGCAAAAGAAAGAAGAGGAAGATGTTGAGGACAAGTATAGGTGTAACCAAATAAGGACACCAAACTAGAGGTGTAAAAAGAGAGCTCTCCCTAAGAAGAAATTCTGTGAGAATCATTATCTTCTCAATCTTGCTCGCAACAAGCGCAAGGTGAAGCGAAGGCGTGAGATAAATCTTCCTACCGAGAAGAGAGCAACAGCAGCAGAAGCAGGAGAAGTAGAAGAAGCAAGAGAAGCAACAAAAGAAGAATAAGAAAATGTTGATATTGGTGTTGGTGGAGAGAAGGAACAAGGTCAAGGAGAGAGAGTGGAGTGTAAGTGTGCGTATGATGAGAATGTGTATGTTGAGCCGTACAGGCGAAGAACAAGGTCAAGGAGAGAGAGTGGAGTGTAAGTGTGCGTATGATGAGAATATGTATGTTCAGCCGTACAGGCCAGTTCTGGAGACTGTACAAGAAGGGGGAGCAAAACCGCCGGTTCGGGATTTCGACCTCCTCGTTGCCAATGCTCAAATTAATGAAGGTTCGTTAGTTCGTTCATTCGTTGCCTTTACTTTTGCTTTGTTGTTTTTTCATTCATTCAATGTTAATTCATTACTACTACTGCAATTCAACTTATTTGACTGCCTTCCTTTTACCTGTGGGGAAGGGGTTGTAGGTGGAATCGATGATAATGATGGTCCCCAATTTGACCCATCCCTTGTTGCAGACGCCTATGGTTTGCTTAATTACAAACACTTTCGGTTGCATACATCCCGACCGCCGATTACCCCCATTGAATGAGGATTGTGCTCGGTTGTTGTTGTTGTTGTTGTTGTTGTTGTTGTTTTTGGTTCATATATGCACCTGCTCACTATTGTATTCTAGAAAATTAGTCACTATAGAGTGATCTTTTTTGTGTGCAGTGGTCACCTTTTTTGAATCCGTTTCATTGCATGTATAAGCCCGTTTGTTTACTCTATTGTTTAGGGGATTGTGTGATACCGGGGGTCCTGATACATTTACAACTTCACACTAGGATAGCTGATAATCATGCTCCTCAATTTCACACCTATTATGATTTCTAATTCCGGGTATGGGATGCGTTACTTTATTAGAACCATGTTCATGCATGCGTCTCGTTGGAGAAAAGGTCACTAAAGAAGGAAATTTTGTCCCTAAAACCTTGATTAGTGATCCTTTTTTTCCCATGTGTGACCCTTTCTCAAACACATTGCATATACAACCCTAGTTAATTCCAAAAATTCCCTATTCATGGAGTCATATGTTTATCATATTTTTATAGGAGGCCAACAAAGATTTCACACTATACACCTAACATTATGGTTCCGTGTGACTTTTCTCTTTACTCTGAGCCTAACTGTGAGCCGTATAGGGCTCGAGCTTGGCTCACCTATTCTCAGGCTCGGATTGAGCTTGGCTCGAAGCTCTACGAGCCGAAAAACCTGAGGCTCGGGCTCGGCTTATCTCGAGTTCAAGCTGGCTCAGGCTAGGCTCGATTTGGCTCACCTTACATTTTTTTAGTTCAATTTTTATGAAATTCTTTAAGTTGTATTAGATATTATCTTAGTAAAACTATATTTGTTAATATTTAA